>JAVJIF010003369.1:250000-282564 GCA_038442645.1 Agave tequilana | reverse complement strand
GAGTGTAGATTGTTGTGCTCCACTTTGAGCCAATGTGTTATAAAACACAAAAAGTAAAATCCATGTTTTGCAAGAAACATACTCCACATTTGCATGCAAAACATTCACGGCATACACATGCTTCTTATGTTCACACACATAACATCATGTATGCTAGAGTGTACACTTGTACACATTGCGGCCGCAAAGGCCATCTTGCAAAATTTTGTTATGATAGGTTAAATGATTTAAATTTTGCAAGTAAACATGTTTGGATTAGAAAAGGTACTTACCCCGGAGGGCCAAGAAAGTTTGGCTACCAAAATTTACTCCTATTGAATTTGATGTAGGTGTGGGCTCTCACAAGACGTGAAGGTATTGGTGCCTTGGTGATGAAAGCGTTTGAGTCAAATGGATATAAATTGAATGCATCACTATCAAGAAAGTTTTGGTGGGAGGATCACTATGGTTTGTAAATATAGAGATTAGCTCATTTGGTTTAGTAACTATTTCTAACTCCTTATTTATGTTTACATACTTTCTTATTAATGATTTTTTGCATGCCTTGATTTTTCATGTTCATTATGTTTAAATGCAATGTTTATTAGACTTGTGATATACATAGGTAGTCTTTGAGATACACTCATGCTTATATAGATCCACGTTCTTAGTGTTCTCAATTATTATTTAACTATGTATGTATATCCTAGTGTTAATAATTCCTGTATTTATGTTAATGATCATATTTGTTTATTTACCATGTTTTGATGTTTTATGCATATCATGTTTTGATTAAATGCTTAGATGTAATTTTCATTAAAACTTGTGCTTATACCTATACAATTAGTGAGCTATACTTGATTATTATGTTTGAGTGCTTTATTGCTCATGTGTACTCATTACATGTATTTGTATAACCTAGTTTTGATGATTCTTATATTTACACTTGTATTCCCTATTTTGTACATGTTTTTCATAAGAATAAATTTAGCTTCATGTATATGTAATACCAAAACTATTAGATAAACAAGTTTTATCCTTGAGTCACTTGCTTTATATGTCATGTACTATTTTTTGGACTCAATCATATTTGGATATGTAATATTTAGTTTTGACAAAACATACATATACCTTGAAGTTTATATTTCTTGAATAGTTTTTTAATGAAAATAGAATTTTTCATGTTTTACGGTTTCATATTTATGAAAAAGGAATTTCATTGAACTTCATTGATTTATCTCCATGATTATGTTTATTACATGATTTTTGTGCACTCTATATTTTGTGTTTACTGATGATTTAAGTGTCATGAGCTCATATGTGCTTTATAACTCTTTGAATGACAATTTTTGTATAATTTTCATGTTCATGGATATATTTATGTTTTATTCCTTACTTGAAAGATTTCCTACTAGTTTTTAAGTTTACTTTAAAACTAGTTCGTTATTATTCAATTAGTAGAGTTTTCAACCTATACTAAATTATTTTCAAAATAATATTTTAAAAACTTCTACCTTAAAAGGGTGGTTGGTTGGGCGACAATACCTTGTATGCTCTTATTGAATATTTTTTAAAACATGTGCATGATAGGGTGGATGTTATGAGTTATACATGATTTCAATAATATTTTATTTTTTTATACTCATATTTATTTTATATGTATGCATCATGTTTCAATTGCTCTGATCATACATACATATATATGATTGCTAGATTAAAAATATTTACACATATATGTTTTATAGTACAAATTATTTTATGTTAAGCTTGATTTAGTTCTAAGTGTTAATTGATATCTTTTACAAGCTTATGCATTGATTTTCTTGGTATTTCAAAAAGGGAAGAAAATTCTTGATTTTACATTCAATTAGTATTTCATACATTTTCAATCGGTATCTTACTCCCACTCTTTTTGAGAAAAATATTTTGTTTTAGAAAATGATTTTATTTTCTATTAGTATCAAAATTTTGTTTTGACATATATTGCTTATATGCAAGGGGAGCTTAACTTCTCCTCTATATATAAATTTTTTGATGAGTGTAGTATATAGAGAAGAGTTTGACATCCTTTTAATATGGTACACTTGTGTAGGGGGAGCTTAACAACTCCAACTATACATTGTATATTATACTTATATGGGTTAGGGTTTAGTCATCCTTTTCTTCAAGTAATGTATGTATGCAATGGGAGTTCCTAATAGTCTCTCCTCTTTATGAATGTATAACACAGATAAATATTGGTCTATTACCCCTTTATTGATGATTGACAAAAAGAGAGAGAAGGGTCTGAGTTTATTTATGCATGTCTAGTTTTATGCATATATTGTGTTTTGATATCATGTTTTGCTTTTTATATCTAGAGTTTGTATGCATATCAATTCTGTTGGATTGTTTACTGCTATCAAGAGTTTATATTGGTTCATTGGTATCAAGAGCTCATATTGCATATTCATTTATATTCTTTTGCTATCATAATTTTAATTGGTATTGCATATTTTCAATTGTTCAATTAGTATCAAGTACATTAATATCAAAAGCCTACATTGCATACTCATTTAAAATTGGTATCAAAATTTTACTTACATTTGATATCTAGAGCTAGCATTGCAAATCTATATGATTATTATGTTTGGTATCATGTGCTCTATTGAATATCTATATGTTTTATTGCTATGCATGAGTTTAAAAGGAGCTTCTATGAAGTTTATCTTTAATCCATGAAGCTTATCTTTAATCCATGCATATATAATCTCATAAGTTTTGTCATTATCAAAAGAGGGAGATTGTTGGCCCGAAAGCCTTTCACCCAAGTTTTGATGATGACTAACTTATGAAGTTATAGTACTAATGATCTTGTGTTTACTAAAGTTTTAGATATAGATTAATATCATAGTTGGTGTTTAGCTTCAACAAAAGATTCAAAGTCAAGTTTTGAAGTTAGCACGAGTTGATTCAAGAGCTCGCGTGTCACGAACGCATTAAGAACTCAAGAAGGAGTCAAGCTCTTTGGATCGTGTTTGGATTGAGTCATCTTGGAGAAGAAGATCGACAAAGACTTTAGTCTAAGTTTGTTTGTCTATTTAGATCTTGTGTGTGTAAGGATAGTTTAGTTTTGAACTGCTCAAGTACACACACACACACAAAGTTTATAGTTTTGATTTTCGATTTAACCGTTTTATTTTCAAAAGAATTTATGTTTACATGGGTTACATCACAATAGAATAAGTTTTCATAGTTTATATATGTGTTGGATTCTATCTACACATATTAGAGCTTTATTGCTTTGAAAAACTTATTTCAATGTCTTTTGGTTTATGATGTATATGATTTTAAGTCTTTAATATATCTAGTATACATCTTTTAGTTTCATTAATAGATTTCATCAAAAAAAAAAAATTTACATAGTTTATATGTATATTAGATTTCATTCATATACATTGCTGGTTCATATATTTTTAGAAAAACTTATTTTGATATATCAAGTCATATGTTTAAGTTTTGTTTTTATCAAAACATCATTTTGGCATTTATTGGCAAAAATAAAGATATAACACTTACTATGTGTATTGGATTCTATCCATACACACTATACTTCAAATGTATTTCAATATCATGTTTTTATATCTATCCAAGTTTTAGAGAAATCGGTTTTCCATTTCAAAGTTTAAGTATGGAAAATACAGTTTTTGTTTAAAGTTTTAATTTCTTTACCTCAAAATAGTTCAAATTGTTTGTAATATATGTTGATTTTTGATCACACATATTTGTACTTCAAATATTTACACGAACTTATTTTTGTGAATTTTATGAGATTTTATTGGAATTTATAAGTGTTTTCAAGTCCATATTTCAAACCATATAAATCCAGTTTTTGGGCTATTGTCGGCCGACCGACCGGTCGACCGACACATGGCTTGGTCGACTGAGCGGTCGACCGACATGCACAGAAACATGCACAGGCCCATTGTCTTGGCTCGATCGACTGACCAATCGAACGTAGCAAGGAGCAGTCAATTGAACAGTCAACCGACTGGATCAACCCAAGCTCGGGTTGCCCCGATCAACCGAACGGTCGACCGACAAGCCTTTGCCTTGGGGGCGGTTGACCGACCGGTCGACCGACAACCCCAACGGTCGAAAAATTGACCGTTGGCCGGTTGATCAACCAATAGATCTGTCTGGCGTGGGTTCAGCCTTCAACTACTAATTTTGGAGACCCTATATAAATGGGTTCTCTTGGCCAGTTTTCAACAATATTTTCAAAAACAAATTTTCCCATCTTCTAGTGTGTTTTTCAGCAAGTTTTTAAAAGAATTTTTTGAGCTTCAAAATCAAAATCTTTATTTGTTTTCAAAGTTTTGAAAAACCAAAGAAAATCAAGTTTTGGAAATTCTAGTTTAGTTCTTCAATTTTTTATCTATCAAGAAGTTTTTCCCAAGAGTTTTCTTTGTGTTTCTTTTCCAAACACTTTGTTCACTCACATTCTTGAGCTTTTCATTGCAAATCTATCCTCTTAGATCTTATTTGTGAAAGATTTTTGTTTGTAATCTTTTAAAATCACCCATTGTTGTGTGTGATTATTGGATCACCAAGTTGTAATCTTTTTTCGCTTTGTGCCTACCGTCTTGTGTAGAGGTGTGGAGTTGGAGTTGAGTACTCCCGGTTTGCATTTGTAATTCCTTGGTGTAGGTCTCTTTGTGGAAGATCCTTAGTGGATAGTTGAAATCCTTCTGTGTGAAGGCGGAGACGTAGAGCGATGGCTCGAACCTCAAAACATATCTGGATGTTTGCGTTTGGATCTCTCTATCTCTCAACTCTCACTTTATATCTTGCATTGCTATTCTTGTTCATATACATACATGCTTGATATTTTTTGTGTGCTCACACTTGTGTTCAACCAAGAGAGCAATTGAAGCATCTCAACTCATAATTTAGAGAAATCGTGAGGAGAAATTTCAGAGCCCTTCACAGGGAATTCGGACTCACTTTTGGTTACACATTGTGTGTTTAACTTTTAGTTTTTAAATTTCTCATTATTTGTCTTAGATTAGCATTATACCTATTCACCCCTCCCCCCCCTCTCTAGGTGTACTTTCAAGTTCCACGATTCATGCCTCCTTCCATGGATCCCGAGGAATGCCAAGGGAGGTTCCTTAACAAAAAGAGGAGGCTTCCCAATAAAGGACCATCTCCTCCTTCCATTCAGAACATGCCTCCAAGGCAGCCAGACAACCTCGTTCCGGATGTGCAAGAACACGATGGAAACATGTCTCACGACTTCCACCCCGAACAAATGTCCAAAAGCCTCTAAAAGCACGGACACCTCATCATCCCAAATCATCCACCCGTGCTTCCTTTCCAGGTCCCGCCTTCAGAAAAGAGTCTCTGAGTGTGAGGACCACAGGATCCAGCCTAGAGTGAAGACTGCAAGACATGAAAGATGGTGATGGAATCATGATCCAACACCGTCATCACCAGAGCAAGACCTCACTCTATCCACACCCACCACAAGGGGAAGATATGTTTGAGCATATCAAGTCAGAACTTGAGCCCCTTCTATTCCTCCCTGGCAATGAGACATTATCACGAGAACCGAAATTTCATGATCAGGTCATCACTAGCCTAAATTACATGACAAAAGGCCAATGTGATGCAACCGCCATCTTCATGATCTACATCCCTCTCCTTCTCCTTCCTCTATTGGGCGAAAAAGAACGAACAACAACTCAATCTACCATAACAATAAATATCAAGGGGCAGAGAAAGCCTTCTGAAGATAGACCTCCTAGTTCTAAAATACTCCCTATTTATAGACGTAGAAGCTAAACCGCCTCAAATTCAAAACTTTCACCACAACTGAAGAGACATTTTAATCTCGGATTTTCAACATGTCAGATCAATCAGATTCGATTCAATCGTACCACACGATTACCTCCAGTGTTCTAAATGGCGGCCACAGTGGCTACATCGGCCGGAAAAATTTATCGGAGATGGGGATATATCGAGGATATTTTCAAAATTCGAATGTCAAAATCGGACTGTAATATACATATCTTCTTGTCTTAAATCGCATCTCAATAAGACAATATATGCATAAATTGTATAAATCTACATAAAACATCATACATATATGTTTAAGATTTACTTAACTCGATAACTTGCATTAAGCCTATGAATCCATAATCACTATCCAAGTGTAGAATCTTCAAAATGTCACATTGCCACATCACTCGAATTACCCAAATACCTAACCTAGAAATTGGGTGTAAAACGCTATATTGGGTCCAAAATCGCCGAAATTGCGGCCGATATATCGGTTCACGCCTATTTATCGGCGATTTTGGACAAAAATGCTATATCGGTTGGATGTGCCAAATCATTGTGGCTAGGTGTCGTAAACGCAATATCGGGGTTATATCGGGAATATTTAGAACACTGATTACCTCCATTATGAAGTCAAGATTTGGGTTATTAATTTTTCATCTGTCATCACCAATTTTCAAAGAAGGCTCAGAATGAAAAGAGGCATTTTGACTAAGGCCTTTCAGATTGCAAGTGGCTTCTCAACTTCCCGAGGGCATACTCATTCCGCTCCACTCTTTCCCTTGAAGTCTGGAGAAAGAGGGAGCGGAGAGAACATCTGTAATAGTCAAATTCTAACACACACCAGGATCAAAACACATGTCCCTCACCATCAGAATCTCCCAAAGACACCAGCAAGGAAAGCCATCGAGCGAGTATCCGAAGAGCAGCATCCATAATATTCCTATTTCCTCCTCCCGAGGAACTGATCGTCCTGAGGATATTCATCCTCCTGAGATCAGTCCTCCCGTCTTGAGTAAAACAACCTCCACAACTAACTCCATCAGCTCCCTCCTATATTTGTGGAGTTCGTTACACCGCCAAATCATCTCATGTTTGATACATGGTCTTCGACTCTACTTCAACGCAAGCAATTAAAGAAAGCAGCAAACATTGCTCTCACAATCAAAGGCAGAATCTCTGCCATTACAGAAGAAACACAATATACAGATCATGTGGTTATTGAATCCTGCATGACTCACACTGTCAAGAAGAACGTCGCGGGTATATAAGATAATAGAAGATACAATACAAAGGAAGACCGGACAACAACAGAGATAGCCGAAGGAAAAACAGTAATCATCTAACCATCTTTACTACAAAAACAGAGTACTAGCTCTGCTGAATCCACTGTAATTCTCTGAAAATAGTGAATTCTCCCTCTCCTCCCCATGGCTTTTCCCAATTAGGTTTTCACGTAAAAGCATGAGTTTTTGCAATTGTTTTTTCTACTATCTTAGATCTAGATTACAATTTGAAGTGTAGTTAAATTCCTTCTGAGAATATACCTCTACAATGGGCTACTTTGAAATCCGATGGTGTTTCTCAGACCAGTCCAAGGGGTTGATTTACTTTTGGGCATGCTACGTTTGCTTTGCTCTTCTTTTTTGGACATATTCGGCATGACAGTAGAACCTTGTTCAGAGATGTTTTTACCCGTATTGATCAAGATTTGGATACTCAGGTGGAATTTAAGGTATTCTAAAAACATGGAGATCCGGCTACAAGGAGACAAGTAGTTTGATACAAGATTGCTCTGATATCTTTCACCTGTATTGTTTTTATTTGAGTAGGGAACCCGAGAAATACATTGAGAGTGTATATATTGTGGATGATACTTTGATAATTCATATAAACACAATTGGTGCAATATATATTTCTCTTGAGATATCATATACATACACACTTGGACATTTGTGGTTTTTTTTTTTTTTTTGTAATATATGTCTCTTGTGTCTTCATTAAAGTGTTTATATATTTGTGTTATTTTTAATGCTACTTGCATACATACATACAGTTTATAGTTTATTGCTTTTATGTTAATGATTAAATTGTTCAACTTAAATTTTGATTTGGATTTATGAATTTTTTTTTAAATTTCATGAGTGTACTTGTACTTTGATTGCTACAACTTGAGACTCGAACCGGGCAAATGATCAATATATTTCTACGGTCCTTTTCTCTATTTATGAAGGGCGGCGATGGGATCAGTCAGATATTTGAGTTTGGCGAGAGTTTCAGAAAAGAAAGGAAAAAAAAAAAAGAAAAATAAATTGAAGGAAATAAAAATGGAATATGACTACCATAGCTAGTCCAATTGGGCATGTTCGGTTGCTAACAAAACCACACACAACCATTAAATTATGGCTTGATAAACACAACATAAAAGAAACAAACCTCAGTGATTTCTGCCCTGTTCTTCCATCAAATTTCCAGTCAAACTAGACTTTCATAAGAACAATTAGACTTTCATGACAACGGACGGAACACCTTCCTAACAATAGCGAAAGAGTTTTCTGCGTTGTGAAGCAGCCATGTAGGATTTTTCCCCTCCACGTCTCTAGTGCTATTTTAACACAATGGTAAAAATTATGTTTGAAGTGAACAAAATGTCCATAGATGTCTATAAAATCAAATTGTGTATGTTTCATACATGTTTGTACTCTTTTATCTCGGAAATGTTTCGTTAAATTCTTTTTAAAGAAACGCTGAGAGTTCTTACATTTTATCTCAAAAGGAAAATATGTATAGTTCCTACTTGCATAAGGCTACAGTCTAAAAAATTTGTAGAAAGCAAATTTCTTCCCTCCAAAAAAAGGAAAAAGAAACAAAAAAACTCAGCTGTCAGAGTCCAATTCTCCCTAGGGAGAGATGCCACAACTCTAATATAAAGCAGTAAGGGCAACTCCAACTCAGCGTCAAAATAGAGTAAACGCCAAATTTGTGTTCCAACCCGGCGCCAAATGCTAACTCCATTTTGGAGTTTGCTACAATGTTGCGCCATATTTGATGCAGCACTGTAGCGATAGCGCATGATTTTTTTTATTTACTTTTTTAGATGGTTTAATATTATTTTGAAGTAATGGGTTGGAGAGGGCCTAAATCTCCCTCCCTTCATCAAACAAGGGATGTGAGACTATCTCCTAACATCTGTCCGTAGTCCCAGAGAGGACTAACTAAAGAACTTCAATCATGCGCCTTCTAGATGAAGTTGCTCAAATCTCTATATACTCAAGACCGTACCTATGTCTAGCCAACGTGGGACTGACTATTTGTTTGCACAAATCTTAACAATCCCCCTTCAAACAAGAGTCTGAGCTTCCCAACAAGGGGGCGCCTTTTGCGCCCTTAGGGATCTTTCACACATGGCTAAATTTGATGTATGACTCTAATACCATGTAAGAATCTAATTCTTCCCAAAGGTATCTTATTAGGGAGAAGCTACGACTCTAATATAAAGTACTAAAACTCTCTTCAAACAACCAATTCAAACAACCAATGTGAGACTATCTCAGCAAAAACTCAGCCACTTCTTTTCGCTGTTCAGTTGAATAGACTGTTAAGAGCATAATGTTAGTGCAACAAATCAGAAAATGGAGTTTAAATTAGAAAACCAACATTTTTAAGAGAAACTGTTTTCTCCTGTATTGAGAGAAGAAAGGGGAGACCCACCAATTTAAGACAAAAACAAATCCCCCACAAGACATGTGAGTCCCAATCGAAGATAAATTTGAGAAACAATAAAAAAACCATGGTCGACATAAAATCAACCTTACACTTAAAAAACTGCCATCCTTAATAAAGTATGATAACTACCCTACAATTAAAAGAGATGACGCTTAAGATTTCCTTTTAAATCATCCACTTATCAAACTTGACGGCACTTTTCACACTCGTGTCACATATAATATAGTATTTGAACTTAAAGCATGCCATTATCACCTTGTTCACGAATTAAAAAAGTCACAACAGAGCTTGCCCACCTCACTGTTTTTCTTATAAATGAATATATTTGATGAACTTTTCCCACATATTTCTCTTTTTAAAAACACAAGCACATGCCCCCTCGGGATCTCTTGATCATGAGAATTGCAACCAGAACTCAGCGAAATGGCCTCTGGATGCGCATATAGCTCTCCATTCTTCTCATTTTTGTAGAAACTGAAGGCATCCAAGTAAATCTTTCTCCTTTCAGCAAAGCTCCCAACTCTGATCAATCCAAAATGACAGCAACAACTACTGTAGAGATAATGCAAGTGAGAGCCCTAAGCCACTCAACTGCTAGAGCCATCTCAAAGCATCCAACAACTATCATCTCCCATCACCATCCATCAATAGCTATCATCACTTGTCATCATCATCGCCGTCATAATCATCATCATCATCCAGGGACGGTGTTGCTCTCGTTGCATGGTCGCAATTGAAGCATCCAAATCAAGAAAGTCCCTCTCTTTTCAACAAATCTCTTAGAAAAAATACCAGTGGCACATTCTCCAGAAACTATGGCCTCCAATACTAAAAATGGGTGCATGATATTTCAAAGAGGATTCTTCTATCAGCAATTTTAAGATTATTAAAGATGCAAATTCAACTAGATGACTGGTTAAGAATAGAACAGCTTGAAGGGGAGAGGTTCTGTGCCACTATTGTCCTCTCATGGCACCATTGGTGTCCACTGCGACAATGGTCCATCGTCCCTTTTTTCTGAAGGGACGCATCCACAATCCTGGTGCCTCAACAGCTCAACGAAGGCGTAGACGACAATTCAAACAATGAAAAAAGACGTTAGTGATTCACGAGACAAATGACTGTGGACCCGATAATTTGCTACCAATGTTAGATGTAAATGAATAGACCGTGAAGAACCAGTGGAGGGTGCTCTTAGAGTGTAGACCTCATGCAGGTGTGGTACTGATTCTAGTGCTACAGCAACATGGCGGTTTCAGCAAGGACGCCTGGAGGTTGACAGAGATAGCGAGGATTAGGCCGTGAGAGAGGATAAGAATAGAGGTCTCTCCATCGGCTCCTTGATGGAAAACGACATCAACAGTCATCAATAAGGGTAGTTATCAGCAAGGGCCCGCCAATGAGCAAATTTTCAACTAACGAGAGATCAAGAAGTCTGAGACCGGAGAAACATGGTACTTTCACCATGGAAACAATTTTGACTAAAGGACTGGGGAAAGCATAATATAAGCATTCAGCGTCCATCACGCCTTCTTTCTTGTCAGATGTATGGCAATGTCGAACGACTTTAAAAAGAAAAGGGAACGTGCCATGGAGAAAGGAGTCGAAACCCTTCATATTCTCAATAGGAGGAATGAAGCTTTTGATACAGGGAAATTAAGTAAAAATTTTGTTTGTGTGGTGCACTGTCTCTTGCACCTGCTCTTCCTGCACTAACCCTGCACTATCAGGTGGATGTATCTCTCTCAAATAACCTAAACAGGGAGGAAGTTTGACCAAAAGGAACACCAAGGCTTGAACCCTAAAAGAAATAGTAAGCTGCATAATAATTTCCAAAATCCAAAACAGAAGCAATACCAGTATCTGACTTCTGAAATTGTGTTTAATATGCACAATGCAATATTCTCGTCTCTCAGAAATCTGATTCCTGAACATTAAATTTCTAAAATGTTACACTATCTTGTTTGACATAATTTGAACATTTAAACGAATGAACTACTGTCATGTTTAATACATTAAAAATATTACAAAAATTTTAATATTTCTAAACTTTTTTTTTTTTTTTTTTCAAAACCAACATCGTGGTGTAAGAACAATAGTTTTGGCGTTGTTTGAGGTGATGACCAGTGCAATAGATGTGGTAGTGATAGTGATCTCAATGCCAATAGTGATGATGGTGATGACGGAGACAACACCACCAATTGCTGGAGGCAAAGGGGGTCGTAGCGCCAGTGGCATTGATAGTGTTGGTGTCCTAGCGAATATGGAGGCGCCGATGGTGGTTCTTGTGCTGGTGATGGATGTGACAGTGGTCGTGGCATTTTTTTTTTCGGTGGGGGTACGGATGACGATGTTAGTAACACTGGCAGTGACGATAGAGGTGGTGGCTGATGCACTGGCGGTGGTGGTGGCACCGATGGTGGCAGGGTCCAGAAATGACTGTTGATGTTGCAATGACAACTGTCAACGGTTGTATTTGTAGTAGTGGCATTGCCAGAATGATACCAAGGGTTACAACGATGGTTCACAGTGGTGGTGACAGTGATGAGCTGGTGACAGAATAAAAATAAGAGAACAAAAAATGGAAATAAATAGGATCATTTTGGAAAATCAAAATTTCATGGATACTAGACAAGAATATAGAATATACATATATCAAGAAAGAATCATATTCCGAAGAAACAAGGGACCTGATGTCGACGAAAATTCAATATTTCTAAAATGTTAAGTTACACTAAAACCAAACACTGAATTTTAAGTGAATTCTTGCATACCAAACTCAATAACCTTACGGTAATCCCCTCCTCATCCTTAAAGGAGAGTTGCTCGCATAAGGGTATGATCCTTGAGCATTGGTTCTTAAACTAAAGGTTATAAGACATTTACGATGGGACCTTATGGACGATCTATTTTGTTCACGTTGATCCACGTACTGTTAAATAGTTTATGAATAAAAAACCAAATGATTTGAAGACTTTTTACTCATGCAACAATTCTTCAATTTTGATATTCTATCATCCAATTTCAATAGGTAGGATTTGATTCCAAATCCTCCCAGGAGGAGCATAGACGAATATATATATATATATATATATATATATATATATATATATATATATATATATATATATATATATATATATATATATAGAGAGAGAGAGAGAGAGAGAGAGAAAAAAATGTATATCAGCCGACGGCTGAGAGACTCTCTCAGCCTGCAGTGACGTGGCTCAATATTTGTCACCGCACTAACTTGCGGCACGCTTATAGGAAGAAGTTAAATTACTAAATACCCCTTATGAAAAGCTACTCTTTCGATAACTTCCGTTATTGTTTATTATTATTTCCCTACAAGGCAATTTTTTGACCGCTCGTTGTCAGATTTAGGTTATTGATTATTATTATTTCCCCCCCCTTTTTTTGCCGCTTTTTAAAGGATTTAGGTTATTGTTTATTATTATTTTTCCCCCTATTTCCTTACCTCTCTTTGTCAAATTTAGGTTCTCCTTTTCAGCCTGCGATAAACTTTTTTCTGAAAATATCGTTTTTTTCAGAGCAATTTTTTATCCTTTTTATTTAATGTCGACGTCTGAGCAGTCTACTTCCCCTGCCAATTCTGGTCGCAGTCGTAAGCGATCTCTATCTGACGATCTAAATTTGGAGGATATATCATCTGGTTCAACTTTCTCTCAGAATATTGAAAATATTGAAGGGTTGACATCTTTGCATGCCGATCAACAGTTTTAATTATGTCAATTTTTTCCCGCAATTTCTTAAATATAGAATTTTTCTCTTTAATATATATGGTACTGCGACCTATAATCACTTGTTCTAAAGTTTCAGAGATGCGACCACGGTCACAATCTTATTTGAAAATAATCTCCGGCTGTGAAATCTTTTTTTTGTGATTGCGACCTAAGTCGCATTCCTTGTTCGAACTATAATTTGTTTTACAGAATAGAATAATCACTTGTTTTAATCTTTTTAGAACAGCGATCACGGTCGCAATTTGATTTTTGTGACTGCGACCCAAGTCGCATTCTTTGTTGTCATAATTCTTACACGTTTCTATGTGAATTATATCCATCTTATATATTCATTAGATTGTTGCACAGTTATTATTCTGTTTTTTTAAAAAATATGCTCATACGGATATCTGCGACTACGGTCGCAGTCTTTAGTAAGAAGTAATATAGATTTCATCTCATCTGCGACCTTGGTCGCAGTTTTAGAAATTATATTTTAGACGTGTGATATCTAAAAAATATTTATATTTATGTAGTTCGTCTAATTGTTTTTGTAGGATATGAATGCACATGGAGAAATGTCTGAAAGCTCAAATAATTTTTTAGGGAAACAGTTTCTCACGGATGTGGAAGCATACAATTTCTACAATTCTTATGCAAGGAACAGAGGTTTTGGTGTGAGAAGAAAAGAATAGATAAGTCACGGAAGCCTCCTCATGAAGTGATTTGCAGAAAATTTTGCTGCAACAAGGAAGGTGTGAAGAAGTTGTGTGACAAAAGACAAGAGGGGCTTACAGTGCATCGTCGAATTGACACTAGAGTAGCGTGTCCTGCTGAGATGCTGGGCCATTACAGGACTGGTTGTCCGTTACTGGTATTATATTAAACCTGTTAAACAATTTTTTATAATGATTTATTTTTAAAATTCTTACTATTCCTTTTTTTAATGGCAGAAGAAGTAGGTTTGGGTTGCGTCCATCTTGAAGGAATAAAGTCTTCATTTTTTCATGAACTGCGACCAGGGTGGCACAGTGTAGAGAGATTCATGTCGCAGTCTGCCACTGGCGTGTCATTATAATCAGATTTTATTCTCATTTTTTGATTTCGACTGTACTATTTTTGTAATTAGTTGTACTTTAAAATTTTACTGTTACAAAATTCTCCTATATAGTTTAATTTTTGTTTACTATAACGTAGACAGCGACTTTGGTCGCAGTGTACGTGGTTAATTGCGACCGTGGTCGCAGTATTCATATATCGTGAAAATTGAATTGTTGCTTATAAAATTGCCCCCGTCTCTTAGTATATTATTGTAACATCTGAATATAGTTGAAGATTCTCCGCACTATTATGATTTCGACATTTTTAGCGCTATGTTCTTTTTTATTCCACTCAACGTAAAGTACCACTGCGACCATGGTCACATCGATATTTACACATTTGAATATTGACTTTCTCCTTATATACAACAGCTCATTCACTGCGACCGAGTCGCAGTTGCCTGACGGATTTTTTTATATTTTTTTTGCCTACAGTCGCAGCGTTCCCTTTATCTTTTAATTGTAACTTCCATTTCTACATTTTCGCCTTATGTTTTTGCTTTAGTCCACTGAACATAAATTAAAACTGCGACCTTGATCGCAGTGTCGAACTTTTTGCCCATTTGAACGTATTGTCTGGATGTGTACACCAGTTTCATGACTGCGAGCAGAGTCGCAGTTCGGTGAAATAAAATTTGTGACAAATGTACAGCATTTCAACCAAGACTAAGTAGTAAAAACTATAATTCACACAATTAACCTTAGAAAATAGGGTTATATATATATAAAAAATCAAAATACAAATTTTAAACTTCTAATCTATTACTGCTCATCATCACCATCATAATCAGATTCGTCCTCAAGATTATGACCGCGTTCGTCTTCCGTATCGCTTTCCGTCTCTTCCACCTCTTTACCAACAATCTTCTCTTCGCTTTCTTCCTCTTCATGTATGTATTTTGGTTCATCAATGAACTCCCAAAATGGGTCGTCTGTATCAAGCTCATCCTCTGACCCGTAGCGAGGCATCGCTTCAGAACTATACATCCAATTATCATTAGATGATTGACTTCTTTTCGATGAAGACGGTGGAGAAGACATTTTTTAATCTGATTCCGAATATTGAAAGTAATGAGTTTGAGCAAAACCAATTTAGTATGTTTATAATCCTGTCCTGATGACCCTTTATATATTTTTAATCCCGGAATTCCTAAAGGTTTAAGCTCTCAAACCACGTGAATATGTCCCAAATTTATTCTCTACCTTTTCCAAAAAATTATATACTTCCTAGGTGACTGTTCAGTTATCCAAAACAGTTTAAAAGTTAATACAGTCTTACATTAAATTACTTTGTACTCCAAAACAGTTCATTATTGCGATCACAGTCGCATTGGGAACTGATAAATGATTAAGTAACTGCGACCATGATCGCTGTCTCGAATACAGTATCGCAATATAAGGAAACGCTGTAACTAAAACAGTTCATTAATGCGACTTTGGTCGCAATACAACTGCTGAACGCATGTTTGTTTCCAATATCAGTACGCAATAGTAAAATGCACAGTGTAACAAATGTAGATTGGTAATAATCAATAGAATTTATAATAAATAAATGTATAAAAATGTTTATAAATTAAATCAATAAAACAAAAAAAATTAATGAATTGCAAATATTTTTACATTTATAAATAAAAAAATGTGGTATATCAATAAATTGCCCACTGTCAGTCTTCAAATACCATCCTTCGTATCATTTCTGTTTTTTCATCCCAACTCTTCTCTCTATCTGCAAGTATCATGTACGCAAGCTCACTTCTTAGTCTCTGTACATCAGCAGCTGTAACAGTATTAACAGCTGGTGGACTATCAAATGCTATACTTTCCATGTACTTGCATACATATAAAGCGCAATCAACACTGAAATTTACACAGAGTAATCATTAAATGAAATTAGATTTTTGTACTAAAAAAGCTAGAAAATATGATAGGTAAGGAGATGTCAAAAATTTATATACATGTTTGCTTGTTGGGGGCATCTTGTGTATTTTATATTTATTTTTCTCATTAATTTATTGAAATCAATCTCAAAAATCTGTAATAATCTTTCTTTCTGCAATGTCAATAGAAAAAAATCAGTATTAATCAAATTAAATGCAAGTTTTCAGTAATCGAAATATTAAATTTCAACTCACCATTATTCTTGCATCTTTTTGATAAAGCTTTAATATACTACTAGTTTTTTCAGCTGGGACCAAAGAGTTGTAAAAAATCCACTCTTCTGTATGGCAATCAAATACCAACAAGGTCCAGTGAAATCCGGGATCGTTGGCACTATGTTTGTGATTGATCAGGAAGAACATGTACTGCATATCATCTGTCCAGTTTTTCAACAGCTGCTGCTTGATGAAATGATCTTCCAGATCTTTACTTTTAGATACAACACCGTGCTGCGGACAACAAAAAAAATAAAATACAAAATGAATTTAAAGTATAAAAAAGATTATGAAAATTAGAAGTCATTACGTCAAAACAACAGACTGCGATCATGATCGCAGTGTTTCTTAATTATCACATTTTTATATTAATTAATGCAGCGATCAAGGTCGCAGTGTTGTAATTGATAAAGACCGCCAGGAATTGCAATCTAGGTCGCATACTTTTCATTACTAAAATTATATTCGTGGTGATTTATATTATCATTGACTGCGACTTAGGTCGCAGTACATTAGGTAGCTGCTCCTTTTATATTAGCACGCATAGCGACCAAGGTCGCAGTATTGTTATTGATAAAGACCGCCAGGAATTGCAATCTAGGTCGCATACTTTTCATTACTAAAATTATATTCGTGATGATTTATATTATCATGGATTGCGACTTAGGTCGCAGTACATTAGGTAGCTGCTCCTTTTATATTAGCACGCATAGCGACCAAGGTCGCAGTGTTTGTTGTTGATTAAGACTGCCGCCAGCAACTGCGACCACAGTCGTAACCTTCATTTTAAATTGATATTGGGGTGAATTAATTTAATTATAAACTGCGACCTTAGTCGCAGTACATTCGTTATGCCTAAACAGCGATAAAGAATATTAGTAGAATATTTAACGTTCAAAGATTTAATTCACCACATTAATTATGAAATTGATATTACATTAAACCGTAAAGGAGAAAATAGATGTTTATTTAAGCTTCGCTCCGAAAGAATATACTTTTTAATCCTTCTCCTTTCTCTAGATGCTGCATGTAGAAATGAATTATATTCGCATCTAACTCTCTACTGAATATCAGGTCCTCAATGTCATTCTTTGTAACAATGATTCCGTTGTCGGTATCCTGATATGCAGTAGAACTGCAAGATATTCAAAACAAAGTTAGTAATTAAATTGTTCTTATATATATAACAGTTTTTTGATATGATTTATAATAAAATTAATTAACTTACTCAGAGAAGGCCTTGTCCAAGAAATTTTTTATAATAGCTTGTTGATGGGGCTGCAGAAATTCTGTATGCTGTGGTTTCGATCAATTCCCTCGTTTTTGGCTGAGTGGGGGAAATCTCTTTGTCGTCGAAACCAGCGCAGAACTCTGAGCCGCAGGCTGTGGAAGAGGATGTTCATTAATTTTCTTCTTCTGTTTTGGATAAATGAAGTCGGAGTCATCGCGATCTCTTTCAGCGCGCTTGCGTTCTTTGACTCCACTTTCTATCGTTCCTTTAGAGTAATCCAAAACTGTTCTTTTAAGGATTGCTTCTGATCCGGAGTATGTTCTTGAATTTTTTCTTCAGAAGCTCTATCTCTTTGGAGTTCTTGAATCTGTTGAGTTATATTCAAAGAAAAACTGGAGATATCTTCCCCAGAAATATTTACAATAAATTCAGAACCCATGATTTCATCCTCTTCCAATTTTTTCTTCTTCTCTTCAGCCTGCTTCTCCATCTGCTCCAGAATTATTTTCTGCTTCTTCTCCTCTTCTCCCTTCTTCCTTCTCCTTTCCTCTTCTTTCATCCTCTCCTTCAACTCTTCCCCCTCTTTATTCTTTTTCTCCTGTCTCTTCTTCTCCTCCTCTAACTTTCTCCTCTTCTCCTTTTCCTGCTCCTCCTCTTCTTTCCTCCTCTTCTCCTTCTCCTTCTTCTCCACTACACTCCTCCTCTTCTGCTCCTCCTCCTCTTCCCTTCTCCTCTCCTCCTCTTCCCTTCTCTTCTCATTCTCCTCCTCTTCCCTCCTCCTCCTCTCTGCCCCTCCTCTTCTCTCCTTCTCTCCTCCTTCTCCTGCTCCTCCTCTTCTCCTTCTCCTCTTCTTCCCTCATTCTCCTCTCATTCTCCTTCTCCTCCTTTTCTCTCCTCCTCTCCTCCTTTTCCTTCTCTTCTTCCATCCTTCTCCTCTCATTCTCCTCCTCTTCTCCTTTTCCTTCTCCTCCGCAGCAGCGGCTGCTCTCAGCAGCTCTTTTTCTTCTTCTTTCACATTTAATTTTCTCTGCTGTTTTTTTAATTTTTTCTTCTCTCTTATTTCTCTTCTTTTTTTCTTTAATTCAGCCTTGAGTCTGTTCTCAGTCTCCATTTTTTCAATTTTCCTTTCAAGCTGAGAAACATATTCTCTCAAGTACTGATTTTGATTCCTCAACTCTTCAATTTCTTCAGCTTATTCATCCCATGGTGGTGGCAAATAACCTGTAAAAGTTGGTTCTTGCTCACTCGTCTCTTCTTACTCAATTATTTCTGCAGCTTCTGGCTCCTTTTCCGACGGGATGTTAGCTTGATTATATGTATTTCCTTCTTCTTCTTCTTCATCTTCATCTTCTTCTTCTTCTTCCTCCTTCTCTCCCCTTCAACAGGAAAGTCAATCATAATTTTTTCATCATTAGAGATGTTGGCCATTCGACACAAAATCTGAAAAAAAATAAAAAAATTAAGTTAAAACAAAAACAATGAACTAATTATACTGCGACCAAGGTCGCAGTTTATTTATTAACTATTAAGATAGAATGCGACCATGGTCGCAGTTTGTTTGTCCGGCACATAAATTTAACTACGAAGACTTGCAGCTTAATACTGCGACCATGGTCGCATTTAATGTATACGGTATTATCAGGAGAATGCGACCATGGTCGCACTTTGTATGTCCGGCACGTAAAATGAACTGCGAAACGTGCAGCTCAATACTGCGACCATGGTCGCATTCTGAGATTATGGTCGCATTTTATTTGTACTGCACACATAAAAAGAACTTGAACCAAGCCCCATTTAAATGTATAAAATTTTAATCAACACTATATGGTATTTAATATTTTAAAACTTACGATATTTGTGTCAAGCTCATTTAGATCAACTTCAAGCAGAAATCTGCTAATGTTCTGGAGGTCCCATCTTACTGCGCGTGGGGTTTTGTCCTCCAAACCAGACCTCGGCTCAAAAATAGGAGCCCTCTCACATAGCCAATACTGCAAAATGTAAAATTAAATTAGTTTACACAAATATTCACAAGATTATGGGGAAATTTCATACAATGTTGGCCAAATTTGATATTCATACTTACAATAATTTGCACGGAGCATCCTTGCAGCTCGTACGTGGTGTGCCTGAAGATGTCCATTGACTCAATCAGGAATTGCCAAACAGCTTTAGCCCAGCATATTGTCCTCATCAGCTGCATATTGGCAATCTGTTCCACAATATACCACGGCACCGTGCATTTACTGCCAGAGAAGAATAGAGTGGCCGACATGTACAGGATGATTATTGTAGTAAAGTCTTGAGCTGCAAGTCTTTGTCTGTCTCTTATACTTTCATGTAAAGTCACTTGCTGCTCAAGCTGTTCATCCTTTATCACATCTAATTCACCCCTCCTCCTTTTCTTGACCAGAAGATCATCCAAAGCCTCTTCAATAGATACTTTCGTGATCTTCTTTATATTAGGGAAATAATGTTTTATAACCCCTCTGTCTTTCATCGTACAGGTCTTATTCATAATAAAATCTGCCCCTATGATAGGTAGACCAAAAGTTAGGGCAACATCCTCCACTGTTAACTCAATTTGTTTGCCCCCAGTTTTAAAGGTCCTTGTCTCCCTATCATACCGGTCTAAAATACTCAGTACAGCAATGTTTGATTTTAGACCCTTTTCAACCCCAAATTCCTCATTGTAGAATGCCATGAAGATTGGGCCAAATGGGTATTCTTGATCGCCTCTAAGAAATCGGCCTGAATGTACTTTTTGAATTTCTTTATGAACTCGCACATAGGTTTTAGGCTCGATCTCAGAGGACGAACCTTCATCTGTTGTTTACCTATAGACGAAGAAAAATTAAAACCTTTAGACCAATGATTATTTAAAAATTATAAGGGAATAAAAAATAAATTATTTTTAAAACACTGCGACCTAGGTCGCAGTCATCTACAGTGCAAATGTAAACAACTGCGACCCGGGTCGACATTACGACCAAGGTCGCAGTTATCTACAGCGCAAATGTAAACAACAGTGACCCGGTCGACACTGCGACCAAGGTCGCATAAGACTACAGTGCAAACATAAATAACTGCGACCGGGGAATTAAAAAAAAGATGACGTTAAATACACTGCGACCATGATCACACGACACTACATCGCATATTGAAACAACTGTAACCCATGTCGTCAGTATGTAATAAAAAACAAAGGACGTATCATATACTGCGACCAACGTCGCATTCGTCTACAACGAAAAGTCCAAAAAAAAAAATTTAAAACTCTACGATCTAAGTCGCACAGATCTGCAACTATAATTTTAACAACTGCGACCGAGGTCGACAAATAGTGTATGAAAAAAAATTTATTTAAAAAATTATTAGCAAGGTCGCATACATATACATCGCTTTTTCAAAAATATTGCGACCATGGTAAAAATAGAAGGAAATGAAAAAACTAGAAAAAAATGGACCTTTATCGTTGTGTTAGAAAATTTATAAATTTAAAAATTTATTCGTCATCTAAAGTTTCAGAATCTCTTTCTTAATTGCGACCATGGTCCCAAGATTTAAAAAAAAAAAAAGAGACAGAAATGGAAATAAATCTGGAAAAAATTTAAAACTATTAAAATCCACAAACCCTAAATTTTTTTGAAAATAACGTTTTTGTAGTACCTTTTTCGGCGGATGATTTCTTTGGCGCCATGTGTTGCAAATATATTTTTTAAAAAACGGATCAAATTTGTGAAACAATAGAACTAATTGGATCAGAATGATCAGGTGAAATTTTAGAGCTGTAAATTTATTTGAAAGAAAATGTTTTTATATAAGGTAAAAAGTTGTGAGTGAGGGTATTTCAGAAAATACAATGTTGAGGCGACTGACATTATATTAGGCGGGATTTTTCAGGATTTTATCCGCTAAAATTTATGACAGGTTTGCGGCTCTGATGTTGCCACGTCCCGCCGGCTGAGAAACTCTCTCAGCTGGCGGCTGAGGTACAGTAACCCCATATATATATATATATATATATATATATATATATATATATATATATATATATATATATATATATATATATAATATATATATATATATACACACACACACACATACAGAGAGAGAGAGACTTGTGTCATTCCGGAAGGATTCGAGGCCGAATTGTAACACTTGCCTTAATTAAAGCATTTCTTTTCCTAAATAATCATAAGGGGTAATGGGATTAGTATGCATGCATGATATCTTAGTAAGCCATGCTTATTATATGAGTATGTATAAACAAGTGTATACATAAGTATTTATACATCCATGTATATAGGTATAAGAATACCCCCACATGGTCAACTTACCACCATCCCCACCATGCTTGTACCTCATGGAGAGGGGGGAGAGACATGGAGCTTGGCATAGGGCATGGAGTAGAGTAGACTTGATGGGATGTATAGGGGACACATGGCACATTATTATGGAGAGTTAGAGGCTATAAATAGAGGGGGGTTGAAGAGGATTAAACCATTTGGTTAAAAACTCTCTCTCTTCACAAACTCCCTCCCTCTCTTTTATTTCCTGCAACAGCAAAGCAGCAGCAACTGCAGCAGCAAAAGCAACAGCAAAGCAGCAGCAACTGCAGCAGCAAAAGCAACAGCAAAGCAACAGCAGCAGCAGCAGCAAGGGAGCAGCAGCAGCAGCAGTTAAAAGCAACAGCAACAACAGCTAAAGGCAGCCGCAAAACAGCCCCAAAACAGCCCGAATCTGCAGCCAAAAACCAGCAAAATCATACCACTTCAAGGGTGAGTAGAACATGTTAATCTTAATAATATGATGAGTAGAATGAAGTAGGAAATGAACTAAAACGTAAGAGATAAACAAGTACTTGACATTTTGAATATTTTTGGGATCATGCATAGTTTGTGATATCAAGAAATGCTAGCTACCTCATAAAGATTCATGTGTTTCAATCCGCAAGTACTACTAATTTTGTTCATGAATCCATGATATTACTATATGTCTTGTATATTGATATTATATGATGGTATGATGTGTTGGAGGAAGGGACCGGGTTGAACCGGAGGCGTAGAAGGGGAGATTATATATTGTATGTAATGGAGGAAGGGACCGGGTTGAACCGGAGGCGTAGAAGGGGAGATTTTACGGAGGAAGGGACCGGGTTGAACCGGAGGCGTAGAATGGGAGATTATGTTATATGTATATGGATATTACTAAGATAGAAATCCTATGATATAATCATACATAAATCCTTAACATTTAAGCTGGGATCACTTCTTAACAGGCAATTTCTATGTAGGGTAGTCGACTTGGTCCCTGGGATAGTCGACTATAAGTGTGATAATTAGGCAGATAAACTGCTGGATAGCAGGATTAGTCGACTACATATAGACTGTAGTCGACTAATCCCAGATACAGAGAGCAAACAGAAAGTTAACAATCTGTTTTGGGCAGAATTAGTCGACTTGAGTCAACTTACTAGTCGACTAATATATTAGATTAGTCGACTACACCAGGAGGGTAGTCGACTATAGGTGACATACAGAGAGTAACACAACTTTTGACCCAGAATTAGTCGACTATAGGGAACCTTCAAGTCGACTAGTACTTGAGTTAGTCGACTACACCAAGGAGGGTAGTCGACTACATAAATTCCTGGCTGCTAGTAGAGAAGCAGATACGTGTGGAGCAAAATTAGTCGACTATAGCTTCAGAATTAGTCGACTTACAGTTAGCCTTAGTCGACTATAGGGTGGCCTAGTCGACTAGTAAGGCCTTGTTACAGTGTTCTGTTTTGGTTCCTGGTAAATTATAAGATCCTATAAAAATAGTATAACGACACACATGTAAACCGGATAATTTAGTCATGTAGACCTACTTGATTAGGCATACTTAAATATTGTTTTACTCACTGAGCCGTCAAGCTCACTCTATTCTAACTCCACCTACAGGTTTGGACAAGGGCAAGGGACCCGCTTAAGGGCAATTGCGCGGGCAATCATCACCGGGACCACTGTTTTAGAAGTTACTTTTGTTATGTATATGATTTTGTATAAACATGCGTACTTTAGCTGGGTATCACCCTTGACTTGTAATTTTTAAAGGTCCTGGTGTTGGACTCTAACTGTGTATGTATATATATCCTGATATGGTAATTATAGACTGTGTTTCTTATAGATTTTCGAACCATGGTGTTAACATGATAAGTCTCGATGTTATTTTAATAGAAATTCTGATGGATAGTGAAGAGTTCTGATGATTATATTGGAAGTATTATACCTTGATGGGACCCACGTTTGGATTATTCGAGATAATCGTGATAAATGGAAAAATTTAAACTGGGACCGTTACAGTTAGTATCAGAGCAAAGGTTTAGAAGTAGAAGGAGTAAGAGATGACGAAATTGTTAGGTTTACACGTGCAGACATGTGATCATAGTTAAGTAGTTGGCATTAGGTGACAAGGATGCATTAAATTATCTACTGAATCTGAGTTATTCTAAAGACATGAGACTTATGAGTAGACTAAGGATAAGTATAGTTACAAGTGTGTCTATTTATGCTGCTTCTTGATGATAGCCGTATGATTGAGACTATTTCATGGACTTGAGATTGATACGACCTTTTTGTTTACATGTAGATGGGGGACTCCGATGTATTCTGGCTAGTCTCTAGTTCCGATAGCTCGAGTGAGAGCTGGGTGGCGGATTCCATGGATTGGGGGTACGAGTCGGACGAAACTGATCCAGCGGAAACGATTGTACCCCTAAATTGGGTAGATTGTGAGGAGGTTGAGTCGCAGGCATCTAATGAGCCTGAACCAACCAATGTTGACACAGAAAGCTTTGTGGGAGATTCACTTGAGATAGCAGTGACGGAGCACTCTAGCACGACTAAAGAAGAAACCCGAAGGGGATTTACATATGGAGGCGTCTTTTGGAACGAAACGTGGGAAGAGGATATGGACCTTTATGATGACTTAGGCGACTGGTGTTGCGCCGGGGACGAATCACCGGAAGAAGACCCCGAGGAAGATATGGATGATAGCAGCAGCACTAGCGGAGATTCTAGTGGGGATACTCTACCCTACGAAGGGTGAACCTTAGAACCGACACTTTTTGATGTATATATATGTATAGGCCTAATATGTTAGATGAGGGATATCCTTAGGGTTGTTGTATGTACCCTGGCATATATCTTATGAATGCACATGGGTTAGTCTGGATATCCAAGAAGGAAGGCATGTCAGCATAATACCTTTTGTATCCATGATGGATGTAACTATATATATATATATATATATATATATATATATATATATATATATATATATATATATATATATATATATATATATATATATATATATATATATATATATATAACAAGTTGCTTGTTTTCAAAAGTGATGTTATTAACATGATTACATGAGACTAAAGTTTTATCCCAATGCATTCCTAAATTGTGTGGTATGTTGATTAGACGCCCTTACTTTTATAGGGGAGAACAAATGGATCTGAACCAACTACCACCTGATGAGTCCCTGTCGCTCGATACGACACACTACAGTGAGATAGGGAGTGCACCCCCCGTGAACAATGATGGAGACTCTGAAGTTCAAATGAGAGGGAACGAGGGAACTCCAGGGGTAATGCCGGAGTGGCTCGCACAATTAATGACCAGAGCGAACAATAACAACTCCCACCGAGCACTGGAGCAGTTTCAGAAGATGAAACCGCCCGTATTCGAAGGGGAGGCGGACCCCTTACAAGCCGAAGCATAGCTTCTTCAAATAGAAAAGATCCTAGAAGTTATGAGCTGCACTGATGAACAAAGGGTGTCCTTCTCTTCTTTTATGTTCCAAAAAGAAGCGGAACATTGGTGGAGGGCAGTGAAGCATAGTATGAAGAATGCAAGGGAATCAATCACCTGGGAATTCTTGGTGAACAAATTCACTGAGAAATATATTCCGGAGACGGCCAGAGATAAGATGGCGACAGAATTCTTGGAACTACGTCAAGGTTCTATGAATGTATCCCAGTATGATCAGAAATTCACTCAGCTATCCAGGTATGCTGATGCCTTGGTAAAGAGTGAAGCAGAAAAGACAAAGAGGTTCGTAAAGGGCCTAAGATCAGATATTCGTGGCCGACTGATTCCATTACAACTGCGGAATTATCTCCAGGCAGTAGAAAGAGCTTTGGAGGTAGAAATGGACATACAAGAAGGACAGGGAGACTGGGTGGAAGAAATTCCCAATTCTAAGCGCCCCCGTTATCAAGGACCTCCAATGGTGACGGCATCAGGATCCACCAGTGGCAAGGGGTCTGGGTTTAACACCACTTTTCACAGAGGAGGAGGGGCCAGAGGCGGGAGAACATGGCTGAGAAACAGAAACACTCCCTCGAAGGCACAAGCTACCTCTGCGTCCCATCCCAGAATCTCAGAGGCTCCCTGGTGTCAGAGGTGTAGAGTAAACCATTTTGGAAACTGCCTCCTAGACAGGTCTTGTTTTAATTGTGGAGAGGTGGGACATCTAAGGAAAAATTGTCCGACAATGCGTGGAAGCCAAGGGCCGAGTAGAGGAAGTGGAAGGCCGACCATGAGGACGAATCCTCCCAGAGGACAAGCCAGTAATGCCCCACGTCCTGCTGCAACCCAGTCATCGGTTCAGCAACCACGGGTGCAAGGCAGAACCTTCGCATTAACCCACCGGGAAGCAATGGCCTCAAATGCAGTGGTGGAAGGTATGGTCTCCGTATCAGGACATATTGCCCATGCATTATTTGACCCTGGAGCTACTCATTCATTCGTATCTAGTGCTTTTGCTTATAAACTAAATCAAGTCTCAAAACCCCTAGGATTTCAATTGGTTGTGTCCACACCTATAGGGGAAAATTTGATAGCTAGCACTAGATATGCGAATTGTGAAGTGATAATTGGAGAAATGAAGACATCCATTGATCTGATTAAGCTAGGCGATATGGAGTTCGATGCCATACTAGGAATGGACTGGTTGTCTGCCTGTAGTGCTCATGTGGATTGTAATAAGAAGAGGATTATCTTTAAAATGGAAGGGACTCCGGAGTTTATTTTTGAAGGAGAAAAAGTTAGTTGTGATATACCTCACATATCAGCCATCAAGGCCACCAAGTTAATGAAGCAAGGGTGTCAAGGATTTCTGGCTTCGGTATTGGATACCACCAGGACTGATGTAAATATTAAGACTATTCCAATTGTGAATGAGTTTCCTGATGTGTTCCCGGAAGACCTATCAGGCCTGCCCCCAGATCGGGAAGTAGAATTTACAATAGATGTAATACCCGGTACTGCCCCAATTTCTAAGGCACCGTACCGTATGGCCCCTGCAGAAATGAAAGAACTTAAAACTCAATTGCAGGACTTATTAAACAAAGGTTTCATTCGGCCAAGTGTATCTCCCTGGGGAGCACCTGTACAATTTGTAAAGAAGAAGGATGGGAGTATGAGACTATGTGTTGACTACGGGAATTGAATAAGGCAACTATCAAGAATAAGTACCCTCTCCCTCGAATTGATGACTTATTTGATCAATTACAAGGGTCTTGTGTATTTTCTAAGATAGATCTTAGATCGGGGTATCATCAGTTGAAGATCAAACCTGAAGATGTGTCCAAATCAGCTTTCCGGACAAGATATGGACACTTTGAATTTCTAGTCATGCCTTTTGGACTCACTAACGCCCCGGCAGCATTTATGGACTTAATGAATCGGATTTTTCAACCATATCTAGACCAGTTTGTAGTAGTATTCATTGATGATATCCTGGTCTATTCAAAGAATATAGAAGATCACAAGGAACATCTTAATATTGTCCTTCAAATCTTGAGAGAGAAGCAACTCTATGCAAAATTGAAGAAATGTGAATTTTGGCTAGAGCAAGTAGGGTTTCTTGGCCATATCATATCTAAGGAAGGAATATCAGTAAACCCGGTAAAAATTGAAGCAATCCGAGACTGGCCTAGACCCACTAATGTTACTGAAATTCGAAGTTTCTTGGGATTAGCTGGGTACTACAGAAGATTTGTAGAAGGATTTTCTCTAATTGTGGCACCAATGACCCAATTAACTAGAAAGAATAAGAAGTTTGCATGGGGAGAAGATCAAGATAGGAGCTTCCTGGAGGTTAAGGCTAGACTGACATCTGCTCCTGTCTTAATTGTACCTTCGGGGACTGAAGGATTTGTCATCTTTAGTGATGCATCTAAACTGGGATTAGGATGTGTGTTAATGCAACATGAAAAAGTCATTGCCTATGCGTCCCGACAATTGAAGACCCATGAAAGAAATTACCCCACTCATGACTTGGAATTAGCTGCTGTGATTTTTGCTTTAAAGATCTGGCGACATTATTTGTATGGAGTGTCTTGTGAAGTTTTTACCGATCATAAGAGTTTAAAATACATCTTCACGTAAAAAGAACTGAACATAAGGCAGAGGAGGTGGTTAGAACTAATGAAGGATTATGATATTACTATTCAATACCACCCTGGGAAGGCCAATGTGGTGGCTGATGCTTTGAGCCGGAAATCAGGAGGGACCCTGGCCGCCTTGATGACTCGTCAAGTAAGAATCTTAAGAGATCTAGAAGAAATGCAAATAGAAGTGCGAGTCATTGATCCTTCTAATTCTGAGTATCAACTGAATCAAGTAAGTATTCAATTAATCTATACGACAAGATCAAAGAGGCCCAACAAGGAGATACTCAAATAAAGAAGATTATGAAGAAAGTGCAAGAAGGAGAACTCAAGGAGTTTCAAATAGAAGGTGATGTACTGCGGCTTGG
Source organism: Agave tequilana (assembly GCA_038442645.1). Lineage (NCBI taxonomy): Eukaryota > Viridiplantae > Streptophyta > Magnoliopsida > Asparagales > Asparagaceae > Agave > Agave tequilana. Next base: position 253,982 of record JAVJIF010003369.1, on the reverse strand, counting down.
ACGCAGATTATGTGTGCCAGATGTAGCAGAGATCAAAGAAGAAATAATGAAGGAGGCTCATAGTACACCTTATACAGCTCATCCCGGAAGCACAAAAATGTATCAAGATCTGCGACATAACTTCTGGTGGGAAGGAATGAAGGTAGACATTTCAAATTTTGTCCACAAGTGTTTAGTCTGTCAACAAGTAAAGGCGGAACATAAGAAGCCCCCAGGTTTGTTAGTGCCTTTATCTATTCCTGAATGGAAGTGGAGTCAAATTGCTATGGATTTCGTCACTGGACTTCCTCGGACGTCCCAAGGACTGGATACAGTTTGGGTAGTGGTAGACAGACTCACTAAATCTGCTCATTTTCTGCCTATCCGGATCAATTATTCAATGGAAAGACTGGCTCAGGTATATGTCCGAGAGATAATTAGATTACATGGGGTACCTGAATCCATTGTATCAGATCGGGACCCTAGATTTCAATCCAGATTTTGGAAAAGCTTGTCCAAAGCTATGGGCACTAAATTGCAACTCAGTACAGCAGCCCCCACCCCAAACGGATGGACAGTCAGAAAGGACCATTCAAATATTAGAAGATATATTGAGAACTTGTGTGCTAGATTTTGGGGGAAGTTGGGACAACTATTTACCCTTAGTGGAGTTTGCTTATAATAATAGTTATCAGTCCACTATCGGTATGCCTCCATTTGAAGCATTATATGGGAGGAGGTGTAAATCACCAATCTGTTGGGAGGAAGTTGGGGATAGAAGACTGTTCGGCCCCGATGTAATTCAAGAGGCTACGGAGAAGATCAAGCTAATCAAGGAAATGATGAAAGCAGCCCAGAGCAGACAAAAAGCTTATGCAGACAATCGTCGCAGACCACTGAGTTTGAAGTAGGGGATAGTGTTTCCTGAAGATATCTCCAATGAAGGGAGTGAGACGCACCGGCAGTAAGAACAAATTAGCTCCTAGATATGTAGGTCCGTTTGAAATACTAGATAAAATTGGACCGGTTGCTTACCGCTTGCCCTACCCCCTGCCTTAGAAAGGATGCACAATGTATTTCATGTATCTCAGCTGAGGAAGTATGTGCCCGATCCTGATCACGTCATCTCCTATGAACCCCTGCATATACTAGAAGACATGTCTTACGCGGAAGAACCAGTACAAATTCTTGATCGCAAGGAGAAGCAATTGAGAAACAAAAATATTTCCTTGGTCAGGTCTTATGGAGAAATCAAAACATAGAAGAGGCCACTTGGGAACTGGAAGAGGAGATAAGAAAGGCTCATCCACATTTGTTCCAAGGTACGTTAAGTTTCGAGGACGAAACTTCCATAAGGAGGGTAGAATGTAACACTTGCCTTAATTAAAGCATTTCTTTTCCTAAATAATCATAAGGGGTAATGGGATTAGTATGCATGCATGATATCTTAGTAAGCCATGCTTATTATATGAGTATGTATAAACAATTGTATACATAAGTATTTATACATCCATGTATATAGGTATAAGAATACCCCCACATGGTCAACTTACCACCATCCCCACCATGCTTGTACCTCATGGAGAGGGGGAGAGACATGGAGCTTGGCATAGGGCATGGAGTAGAGTAGACTTGATGGGATGTATAGGGGACACATGGCACATTATTATGGAGAGTTAGAGGCTATAAATAGAGGGGGGTTGAAGAGGATTAAACCATTTGGTTAAAAACTCTCTCTCTTCACAAACTCCCTCCCTCTCTTTTATTTCCTGCAACAGCAAAGCAGCAGCAACTGCAGCAGCAAAAGCAACAGCAAAGCAGCAGCAACTGCAGCAGCAAAAGCAACAGCAAAGCAACATCAGCAGCAGCAGCAAGGGAGCAGCAGCAGCAGCAGCAGTTAAAAGCAACAGCAACAACAGCTAAAGGCAGCCGCAAAACAGCCCCAAAACAGCCCGAATCTGCAGCCAAAAACCAGCAAAATCATACCACTTCAAGGGTGAGTAGAACATGTTAATCTTAATAATATGATGAGTAGAATGAAGTAGGAAATGAACTAAAACGTAAGAGATAAACAAGTACTTGACATTTTGAATATTTTTGGGATCATGCATAGTTTGTGATATCAAGAAATGCTAGCTACCTCATAAAGATTCATGTGTTTCAATTCCGCAAGTACTACTAATTTTGTTCATGAATCCATGATATTATTATATGTCTTGCATATTGATATTATATGATGGTATGATGTGTTGGAGGAAGGGACCGGGTTGAACCGGAGGCGTAGAAGGGGAGATTATATATTGTATGTAATGGAGGAAGGGACCGGGTTGAACCGGAGGCGTAGAAGGGGAGATTTTACGGAGGAAGGGACCGGGTTGAACCGGAGGCGTAGAAGGGGAGATTATGTTATATGTATATGGATATTACTAAGATAGAAATCCTATGATATAATCATACATAAATCCTTAACATTTAAGCTGGGATCACTTCTTAACAGGCAATTTCTATGTAGGGTAGTCGACTTGGTCCCTGGGATAGTCGACTATAAGTGTGATAATTAGGCAGATAAACTGCTGGATAGCAGGATTAGTCGACTACATATAGACTGTAGTCGACTAATCCCAGATACAGAGAGCAAACAGAAAGTTAACAATCTGTTTTGGGCAGAATTAGTCGACTTGAGTCAACTTACTAGTCGACTAATATATTAGATTAGTCGACTACACCAGGAGGGTAGTCGACTATATGTGACATACAGAGAGTAACACAACTTTTGACCCAGAATTAGTCGACTATAGGGAACCTTCAAGTCGACTAGTACTTTAGTTAGTCGACTACACCAAGGAGGGTAGTCGACTACATAAATTCCTGGCTGCTAGTAGAGAAGCAGATACGTGTGGAGCAAAATTAGTCGACTATAGCTTCAGAATTAGTCGACTTACAGTTAGCCTTAGTCGACTATAGGGTGGCCTAGTCGACTAGTAAGGCCTTGTTACAGTGTTCTGTTTTGGTTCCTGGTAAATTATAAGATCCTATAAAAATAGTATAACGACACACATGTAAACCGGATAATTTAGTCATGTAGACCTACTTGATTAGGCATACTTAAATATTATTTTACTCACTGAGCCGTCAAGCTCACTCTATTCTAACTCCACCTACAGGTTTGGACAAGGGCAAGGGACCCGCTTAAGGGCAATTGCGCGGGCAATCATCACCGGGACCACTATTTTAGAAGTTATTTTTGTTATGTATATGATTTTGTATAAACATGCGTACTTTAGCTGGGTATCACCCTTGACTTGTAATTTTTAAAGGACCTGGTGTTGGACTCTAACTGTGTATGTATATATATCCTGATATGGTAATTATAGACTGTGTTTCTTATAGATTTTCGAACCATGGTGTTAACATGATAAGTCTCGATGTTATTTTAATAGAAATTCTGATGGATAGTGAAGAGTTCTGATGATTATATTGGAAGTATTATACCTTGATGGGACCCACGTTTGGATTATTCGAGATAATCGTGATAAATGGAAAAATTTAAACTGGGACCGTTACACGAATCCTTTCCACTCAAATACAGCCCTACGACATTCGAATACAAAATCGATTTTGAAGTTGATCTATATTATTTCAAGTATCTATAAACCAAAAATCATGTATTTTAAATACTTTTTGCCCATGCATCAAGTAGGGAAAAAACGGACGGCCTAAGTGAGTTAATTATTTTAACGATATAGAACATTTAAAACCTAACAAAAATTGGTTTGTAGGGGTTTCTAAATGTTTAGATCATGATCAAATGGCCAGATCGAGAATTTGTATGTCTAAAGACATAGATATAATCAACTCACTACTTTCTATCGCTCATTTTGCGACACTTGATGGATGGGCAAAAAATATTCATAACTTTTGATTTTTAATTTTTAGTTACTTTAAATAATATAGATCAACTTTAACGGAGTACATCTTGTATTTGAATGTCGGATGTTGGTAT
>JAVJIF010003369.1:0-247500 GCA_038442645.1 Agave tequilana | reverse complement strand
ATGGTACCAGCACCCAAAAATGTGATTGAAATTCAACCACATTGTGCCAGCTGAGAGTCTCTTTCAGCTGGCGGCTGAGGTACAGATTTTATATATATATATATATATATATATATATATATATATATATATATATATATATATATATGAGAGAGATAGGCTTGGATTCTTTGAGAAGGATATGGAGATGAATCATTCTCATTCAAATTTAATTAAATCATTCAATTTGAAGATCCAGTCCGTTGAAGTTGATCTACATAGTTAAAAGTGCTTAAAAACAAAATTTCAAGTGTTTTGAATATTTTTCTTATTCATCAGGTAGGAATAAAATGAACGGTGGAAATAACGAGTTGGTTAGTTTAATAATGTAGAATATTTAAAATCTAACAAAAGTTGGTGTGTGATTGTTTTTAAGTGTTTAGACCATGATCACAATGTTTTAAATTTCGGCCAAATTTTCAGGAAATGCATTTGGCCGACACGAAGTCGACCACCCTATTTCGAATTTCAAAAAAGGGTTAATGTCGCTGAAATTTTGGCGAATTTTCAAAATTTCGGCCGATTTTGTGATACCAAATGTCAGCTGATTTTGTGGTTTGATTTTGGTTCTTTGGGCTGTTGGTTTCGAAACCCAACCCGATAAAGGGATAAAAACCTAGATCTCCAAACCTCCCCCACTCTCTCCTCATCGCTCTCTAATCTCCAAAAGAAAATCATCGTCATCGTCGCCCGGAGGAAGAAGAAGAAGACCTATCTCGCCGTCGCCTCCGTCGATCGTGGCAATTCTCGCCATCGTCTTCAAGCGTCATCGTCCTCGCAGTCCTCTCGTCGTCACCCACTCGAAGTCGAAGGTTCTCATCGTCTTCATCGTCTATAGGGCGGTAATTTTACCTCTATGCTCTCTCACTCTCTCCCTCCACATCTCTCCCTCTCCCCCTCCACATCTCTCTTTGCTCTCTCCCCCTCCATTTCTCTTTCTGCTTTCTAACTTTCACGATCTCTCTTTGTGAGAGAGCGGTCGATCTCTCTCCGCTCTCTCACAAAGAGAGATCGTGAGAGTTAGAGAGCAGAGAGGGAGAGATAAAGGGGGGAGAGCAGAAAGAGATGAAAGAGGATATAAATTCTGAGAGAGATGGATTAAATGTTTTGTGGATGAGATTTAATTGTTAATTCATTATTGATTTAATTGAATTGGCTGAAAAATTGTGGATGAGATTTAATTATGGATGAGATTAAATTGGATGAAAAATTGATTGAGTATGTTGAATTGCTGAATATGTGAAAAAATGCTTGAGCGTGTGAAAAATATGACAAATATTAATTCAGAGAGAAAAATTGCTTGAGTATGTTGTTGTGTTTAGAGCAATATGAATAATGTTTTAAATTTACGCTTTGAAAGTACATAACCAATGTTTAAATTTCGGCCGAGATTTTAAAATTTTCCGGACCTTCGACAATCTTCCATGAGTGTCTGATTCAAATAATACTGTGTTGTTTATGAATGAAGTTTTAAGTGTTCCAATTGTTCATTTCTCGTTGTATTTGGTGTCTATTTTTAGGTAGAAAGTGCAAATAAAGATGTCTTCTTTTGCAGCATCTAGTCAAGTGCCCACAGTCAGCGGGTCTAAATTGAAAGATCCATGTTGGGAACATGCGATCAGGGTTGGTACTAGTACATAAAAATTGCGTTGCAAATATTGCAATCAATTTATGTCAAGGGGAATAAGCCATTTGAAACATCTTGCGGGTCGACAAGGTAATTGTGCACTATATTTGAAAGTCCTCGATAATGTGAAGGTGAAAGTGTTTGAACTGTTAAATGGAACTGATGCAAAAAAGCAAGCTAAGGCGGCTGATTTTCAAGCTCTAGCTAACGACGAGCGCATTTGGGAGGAGGAATATGATTATGAGGATCTGAATGATTGTTCATCTCAAAAATCAAATTTGTATCCGTCTCCATCAAGGCAAAAAGACCAATGGTTAAGTTTACTCAACGAACTCCAGAAAAGTTGACGGCGTGGTTCGCAAAAACTAAGCAAAGTATCATGAACTCCAAGCAGAGAAAGAAGAGAAGACATCATTAGATACATTGGAAAATGATTTTATGAAGCAAAAATTCTCTTCAATACTGCTACCTTCCCTTGTTCCAGTAGATATTGATAGTCATCAGAAGATTTGGTAAAATGTTGGAGGCCCCCTCACCTTATGAGTTCAACGAGACTGTTCTCGAAAGAGAGGTGGAAGAGATACAGGAGAGTCTCAAGTCATTCAAAGAGAGTTGTATTGTTAGTGGATGCAAGCTAATGATCGACATTTGATCAGATTGAAATAATAGGAGCTTGATGAACATCGTTGCCCACTGTCAAGTAGGAACAACCTTCTTGCATTCAAAAGATGCTTCAGTAGAAAAGCACGATGCGAACTATATCTTTCAATTTATTGAGAAAGCAATTAACAGAGGCCTAGCATTTTTTGGCCTTCTTGTTCTGTACACAAGGTAATTTAACGCTAGAGGACATTGCCAAGATCAAACCAATCTGTTGTGCTATTGTGAGCAGGAGATTCGTGTCAGTTTTCATTTATAACCACACGATCACCCTTAGCTTGATGAGAGATATCAGTAAGGAAGATTTTTTAAGGCCCGAGATTACTAAGTCTATCATTGCATTCCTCTCATTAAATTCTATGAGAGAGAAAAGAAAGAGTTAAAAGAAAATGTTTACATGTGAAAGATGACATCCTCTTTCTGAAAAGAATGTGAGAAAAAAGGTATAATTTATAGATTTTCTAATTCTTAAATAATAATTAGAAATTACTTTATCTTATTGTTGACCAATTTGTATTCTTAGATTGCTTGATATTGTTGGTTTCAATAGATTTTGAGACAATGTAGACATTCCTTTTAAACTCTTTTCACCACTAGTAAAAATTCTTTGACGAGTTGATGGTAATAAGCCATTCGTATGATTTCTTTATGATGACTTAAAAAGAGCAAAGGAAAAAAACCCAAAAAAAAACCTCAACTCAAACAGATATCTTCCTATATGAAATATTATTGATAAAAGATGGAAAGATAAGCTTAAAGGAGCCTTTACATAGAGCGGGCACCACTTGAACCCATACAACTTTTACAAGAAAAAAACGAAGATTAAAAAGGTTGGCATCTTTATGGATGAGCTTGTCGAGATCATGCATAGGTTCTATCTAGAAGAATATGAAACTCGTCACAAGATAACTGAACAGATTCAATATCAAAAAGCACTTTTGAGAGAGATTGAGCAAAGAGAGCAAAAAATTCTAACCTTAATCCATGTATATTGCTTGATAGATTTGTTATTAACTTTAGTGAAAAAATTAGAAAGCTTAATTTGTTGATGACTTCTTTGATAACTTTCAATTGATTAGTTAATTGGTGGATGATGTGTGGGACTGATGCTCCCGAATTGAGGAAAATAGCAATGAGGTCCTTAACTTGACAACAAGCTTGCTCGGGTATGTGAGAAACTAGAACACCTTTGAGACGGTATAAAAAATCTAATTTTTTTACTAATAGTATTTCTTTTTGAATTCTAAATATATGTGCATTTTTTATTTGTTGAATGATTCTCTTTTGTAGATTCATACAAAAAAGAGGAATAAACTAAGTTATAAGAAATTACATAACTTAGTCTTCGTCAAGATCAATGCAAAAATCAAGAATAAAACGTCCTTAACGAATAGGGACCCTTTTGTTGGCCCGAAGGCCCATCACTCTAGTTTTGATGATTATCAACTCATGTAGTTATAGTACTAATGATCTTGTGTTTAATTAGTGACAGATTCATGATCAAGATCTTACTAGGTGCATAGCTTCAACAAAGGATTTAAAGCCATATTTTGGAGCTAGCACGGTGTTTGGACCAAGTCAAGAAGCCTTAAAGAGAAGACTTCAAGAAGATGAAGACTTGTGTCTAGATTTGTTTTATAAGATTTGTTTTAGATAAAATGTAAATGATAGAATAGTTGGTAGATTGCTCAAGTATATATACACACACACTCTTGATAGTTTGCTTTTACAAAAGAATTTTCAATTTGGAAAATACCGTTTTGTTCTTTTGGTTAAAATATGTAAACTTGAATTTTTATCCAAAATCATGTTTAGAGCTTAATGTCAAAAACATAGATATTTCACCATGTTTGTGTAGTGGATCATATCCATACACTATATACTTTAAAAGTGTTTAGAATATCTTGTTTTTGTATTTGGTGAAGTTTTTGAAAAAACAAGTTTTGGAAAAATAAGTTTTGAAAAATACTGTTTTCATTTAAGCCAAATATTTCCAACTTACAAAAATAGTCCAAATCATTTGTAACATGCCTTGATCTTGTGCAAGCATGTTTGTTTATCAAAGTATATTGGTAAAACTATTTTTGTAGATTTTTCTATGATTTTATGGGATTTTATGTGAGCCAAAAAGACCAAGTTTTAAATCCCTTTAGTTTTCTGATCTGGCGTTAGCCGGTCGACCGGGTCGGTCGACCGACGTGCACAGACGTGCACGCCAGTTCTGGCAGGAGGCCGGTCGACCGAGACGGACGACCGTCCAGAGAGCTCTGCTCTCTGGAAAGGCCCCGGACGGCCGGGCGGCCGACCGGACAGAGAGACTTGCTCTCTGTATCCTGGCCTCGGTCGGCCGGCCGGTCGACCGATGGCACAACGGTCTGAAATATGACCGTTGGCCGGACGACCGGGCGGTCGTCCGACAGTTCTGTCAGACCCCAACGGCTAGTTTTTCTGAGCCTATAAATTTGGGGGTTTAGGCATTGTTTTTCTCCAAGATTTTCAAGTGGGTTTTCACCAGTTTTTCCTGAACTATTTAGAGGTTTTCCTCCACTTGATTTAGAGCAAATATTTCCAATCAAAAGGAGAGTTTTATCAAGAGTGTTTAAAAAGAGATTCTTTGAGTTTTCCTCCACCATCTCTTTCCTTGTTTTTCTCTCACAACACTTAAGCTATCCATTGCTATATCTACCTATAGAGATTTGTTGTGAGAGGATTTTAGGTGATCAAGAGTTGTGATCACCAAAGTTCCTTCATTTGCTTTGAGGAGGCGGACGTGTGTGTTCGCATTGTTTCGGGTCGTAGTGAGGACTCGGTGGTTTAGAGTTCGTGTGTGAACTCTTGGTTTGAGGTGCGGCCTCGGCGAGCCGGTGAGCTTGCGGTGTGTACGGACTAGGGAGTCCGAGAGCTTGTAGGTGTTGCGGCACCGGGTGATCCATTGGGATCGATTATAGTGGAAATCCTTCGTGTGTCAAAGGCGGGGATGTAGAGCAAGTGTGCTCGAACCTCGAAACAAATCCCTTGTGTTTGCGATTGCTCACTCTCTCTCTCTCTCTCTCTCTCTATCTCCTTGTTTATATCTTGCATTCAATTATTGTGTTAATCTTTATATGCTTGATATACTTGTGTGCTCATATTGATATACATGCTTGGGTTGTTTGCTAACACTTGTATTTAACCAAGAGAGCCAACGCGGCACCTCAACCCTTATTTAGGGGAATCTAGAGGAGTTTGTCCAGAGCCCTTCACGGGAAATTCGGCAACACTCTTGTGTTATACGTGGTGTTTAGTGTAAGAGTTTAGTTTAGGTCATAATAGTTTTTACTTCCGCATTATTTGGCATTAAGTGACCATTAGATTAGCCATCACCTATTCACCCCCCTCTAGGTGATTTACAATTGGTATCAGAGCTTGGTACTCTGATTTGGGTCTTACAACCTAGAGTTAAAGATCCTCATTTTTAGGCTAATCACTATATTTGTACACACGCCATGGACTTCATGTCACCACCCACCTTTGACATTCTTAACATCCAAGTTTGGAAGGTTAAGATATCTATGTACCTCAAAGCCCTAAGCATTCATGTTTATTTGCTACAATTAAAGATTCATATATTAATGATAGTAAGAATATTGAGGCTAATGCAAAAGCCCTAAATGCTTTAAAGTCTACCCTAAATGATGATTATTTATCTAGGGTTTCTAATGTTGATTCGGCTTTTGTAGCATGGAACATCATCACCTCCCTTGGCGAAAAGGATCTATATTATGCCGGGAGCGATTCGGATGTTGGAAGTGACGTCTCCAACAAGTGCTATATGGTCCAAGGGGATAACCCCCTTGAGGTAAACACCGAATCCGAGTTAGATGATGAAAACATGTCATATGATGAGCTTGCTTGTTTTTGCCAACAATTACTTGAGAAATATGACATGCTTAGAAAAAATAATAAAAATTTGAAAAAGGATTTTGATTGCATGCTTAAAGAAAATGATTCATTTAGAACTAAGGTTGCATGCTTAGAAAAAGAAAAAGAAGATTTGAAAAATGAGAATATTTCTTTGATGTCTAAATTGAATGATTTGTGTGAAGGAAATATGAATTTGAAAAATAAAATTGTTTTGGTGGAAAAACAAAAAGAAATTGCTTTTCAAGAAAACAACTCTTTGAAAATTTGTGAAAAAGAAAAAGAAAATTTTTCTAAAAAAAATAAGAAAAATGATTCTATATCTCACCATGCTTTACATGCCACCATTAATGATAATGAGATTAATGTTTTGAAAAATAAAATGGATTGTTTGAGCTCCACCTTGAGCTCATGTGCATTTAACCATTCTAGATTGGAGTCTATGTTTTCAAAGAAACAAACTCCACATGCTCGTGCACATCATCATCATGCATATGCTTATGTTGCACGTCACGATCACAATCACACTCATAAGCATTCTAAGGTGTACAAATGTACACATTGTGGCCGCAAAGACCATTTAGCAAAGTTTTGTTTTGACAAGTTACATCATTTAAATTTTGCTAATAATAAAAATGTTTTAAAACTTGTTAAGGAACCCAAACATTTTGCTAATAAGAATGTTCCTTACAAAGCTAACCCCCAAGGACCCAAGAAAAAATGGATACCAAAGTCCCCACCTTGTGTATTTAATGTAGGTGAGGGCTCTCACAAGACGTGAGAGATTTGGTGCCTTGATGGTGGATGCACATGGACTTGATGGACACATAAATCGATGCACCGCTATCAAGGAGTTTTAGTGGAAAGGCCACCATGTTTTGGAGATTTGGAGTAGTTCCCTAGTTGGTAACTATTTTTAAACTCTTAATTTATGTACATGCTTTTATTTTCATGATATCATATAGCATGTTCATGTTTTAATTGTGTTTGTGCTTCATGTGGTAAATACTAGTTAAATGTAGTTTTTATCAAAACTTGTATTTATACGTGTACAAATAGTGATAATAAATTGATTCATATATGTTTGCACTTCATGCTCATTTGTACCCACTATATGCACATATATAGGCTAGTTTTGATGATTCTCTCATTTATACTTGTTTCGCCTATTTTCATGTTTTTACTTCATGTATATGTATTTTGTATTCAAATCTAATAAATATACATGTATACCCATGAGTCTCTTGCCTTCATGCAAATACTTTTAATAGACTCTTTTATGTTTGGGATATGTATGTATATTGTTAAATTTGGATAAAAACATACATATACCTTGAAGTTGTTTTTAAATTAAAAAAAAATGATGTTCATGTTTTGTTTTCGAGCTTTATTGACTATTTTCATGAAAATGCTATTTACATAATGATTGAACGCTCACACTTTATTTGTTTATTCATGACTTTGTTTCATGATTATTTTTGAGCTTGATGGACTATGAGTGCTTGAATTTTTGTGCATTTGGTATGATTCATGAAAAACATATGTTTTGATTTCATGTTTTGAAGGATCTTTAACTAGTTTTTCAAAAATTACTTTTAACTAGTTAATTATTCTTCATTTGGAAGAGATTTTCAATGCTTAACCACCTTCAAAATTATTTTCGAAAACCCCTTCCAACCTTAATGGGCGGATGGATGGGAGATCATGTTCATGTATGCTTTATGTGAAAATCATTTTAATCTTGAACTTGGTTGGGAGGTATAGGTTATGAGTTATATACTTGATTTACATTGTCATTTTCAATTGGTATCATTGGATCTTTTCAATTGGTATCTAAATTGATATCTTTGTATATACTTATATTTTGTTTTCTATATATGTATGCTCTAATTTACAGTTGGTATATTATCAATTCTCATACATATATATGATTTTCGTGTGCTTGCTTTACATTTAGTATACATCTTTAAAGCACATAGTATGTTTATGCTAAGCTTGATCTAAAACTTTATTTTCAATTGATATCTTAATTGACATTTTTAAGCTTATGCATGTTTTTCAATTGGTATCAAAATGCTTTAAATTTGTTATAAATTTACATTGATATCAATATGTTTTATCTATTTGAAAAATTAAAAATTTGTAATGTTTATTTACAATTTGTTTATTTACATTTGGTATCTTAAAATTGCTTTACTAAGATATCTTAAAATTTGTTTGAGAAAAATTAAAAAAAACATTTTTGATTTGTATTGCCTATATACAAGGAGAGCTTAACATCTCTTCTACATATAGAATCATGATGAGTGTATCTTGTATTGAGGAGCTTGATAACTCTTCTTTATGTGATACACGTGTGTAGGGGAGCTTCACATCTCCTCTTATGCATTACATATTATGCATTATGTGAATTAGGGCTTATCATCCCTCTTTCATGTAATGTATATGTGTAGGGAAGTTACTTTACCGTCTTCCTCTTCATGAATGTATATCGCATATAAACTTTTATTGACTTATTTGTTTGCACCCCTTATTGATCTCTTTGTTTATGACAAAAAGGAGGAGAAAAATTTGTTGATTGTGTTTTACCCCTTTGTTGATGATTGACAAAAAGGGGGAGAAAGATTTTGGTTTATAAGAGAAAGATTTTGGTTTATATGCATGTTTTGTGAAAAATGATTGTTTATGCATATATGTTTTGTTTTGCAAATAGGAGAAAAAGAATTTGATTTGTTTTATACTAGTTAGCATGTTTTATCTCCATACATTTGCATACATGTTTATGAGCTTTATTGCATATCTATTTGTTTATCTGAGATGCATGAGTTAAGGGGGAGCTTCTTTGAAGCTTTACTTTAATCCATGCATATATAACTTCATGAGTTTTGTCATCATCAAAAAGGGGGAGATTGTTGGCCCGAAGGCCCATCACTCTAGTTTTGATGATGATCAACTCATGTAGTTATAGTACTAATGATCTTGTGTTTAATTAGTGACAGATTCATGATCAAGATCTTAGTAGGTGCATAGCTTCAACAAAGGATTTAAAGCCATATTTTGGAGCTAGCACGGTGTTTGGACCAAGTCAAGAAGCCTTCAAGAGAAGACTTCAAGAAGATGAAGACTTGTGTCTAGGTTTGTTTTATAAGATTTGTTTTAGATAAAATGTAAAGGATAGAATAGTTGGTAGATTGCTCAAGTATATATACACACACACTCTTGATAGTTTTGCTTTTACAAAAGAAATTTCAATTTGGAAAATACCGTTTTGTTCTTTTGGTTAAAACATATAAACTTGAATTTTTATCCAAAATCATGTTTAGAGCTTAATGTCAAAAACATAGATATTTCACCATGTTTGTGTAGTGGATCATATCCATACACTATATGCTTTAAAAGTGTTTAGAATATCTTGTTTTTGTATTTGGTGAAGTTTTTGGAAAAACAAGTTTTGGAAAAATAAGTTTTGGAAAATACTGTTTTCATTTGAGCCAAATATTTTCAACTTACAAAAATAGTCCAAATCATTTGTAACATGCCTTGATCTTGTGCAAGCATGTTTGTTTATCAAAGTATATTGGTAAAACTATTTTTGTAGATTTTTTTGTGATTTTATGGGATTTTATGTGAGCCAAAAAGACCAAGTTTTAAATCCTTTTAGTTTTCTGATCTGGCGTTAGCCGGTCGACCGGGTCGGTCGACCGACGTGCGCAGACGTGCACGCCAGTTCTGGCAGGAGGCCGGTCGACCGAGACGGACGACCGTCCGAGAGCTCTGCCCTCTGGAAAGGCCCCGGACGGCCGGGCGCCGACCGGACAGAGAGACTTGCTCTCTGTATCCTGGCCTCGGTCGGCCGGCCGGTCGACCGATGGCACAACGGTCTGAAATATGACCGTTGGCCGGACGACCGGGCGGTCGTCCGACAGTTCTGTCAGACCCCAACGGCTAGTTTTTCTGAGCCTATAAATTTAGGGGTTTGGGCATTTTTTTCTCCAAGATTTTCAAGTGGGTTTTCACCAGTTTTTCCTGAACTATTTAGAGGTTTTCCTCCACTTGATTTAGAGCAAATATTTCCAATCAAAAGGAGAGTTTTATCAAGAGTGTTTAAAAAGAGATTCTTTGAGTTTTCCTCCACCATCTCTTTCCTTGTTTTTCTCACACAACACTTGAGCTATCCATTGCTATATCTATCTATAGAGATTTGTTGTGAGAGGATTTTAGGTGATCAAGAGTTATGATCACCAAAGTTCCTTCATTTGCTTTGAGGAGGCGGACGTGTGTGTTCGCATTGTTTCGGGTCCTAGTGAGGACTCGGTGGTTTAGAGTTCGTGTGTGAACTCTTGGTTTGAGGTGCGGCCTCGGCGAGTCGGTGGGCTTGCGGTGTGTACGGACTAGGGAGTCCGAGAGCTTGTAGGTGTTGCGGCACCGGGTGATCCATTGGGATCGATTATAGTGGAAATCCTTCGTGTGTCGAAGGCGGGATGTAGAGCAAGTGTGCTCGAACCTCGAAACAAATCCCTTGTGTTTGCGATTGCTCACTCTCTCTCTCTATCTCCTTATTTATATCTTGCATTCAATTATTGTGTTAATCTTTATATGCTTGATATACTTGTGTGCTCATATTGATATACATGCTTGGGTTGTTTGCTAACACTTGTATTTAACCAAGAGAGCCAACGCGGCACCTCAACCCTTATTTAGGGGAATCTAGAGGAGTTTGTCTAGAGCCCTTCACGGGGAATTCGGCAACACTCTTGTGTTATACGTGGTGTTTAGTGTAAGAGTTTAGTTTAGGTCATAATAGTTTTTACTTCCGCATTATTTGGCATTAAGTGACCATTAGATTAGCCATCACCTATTCACCCCCCCTCTAGGTGATTTACACCTTTGGGCCGCTATTAATGATAAAAAAAGAGTTACTGATTGATTGGTGCCTCCAAAAACAAATGGAGCTCCCGCTTCAAAAAGCGATGATGAAGCCTTTCCCGGAAAAGGATTAACTTGGAGGCAAGTTGAAAAATCCTCAGGAGCTACTACGAAGATAAGAAATAGTTCAAGAACAAAATTGAAGACTTTTAAGAGAAAAGCAAAAGGCAAGGGACCATCGGCAAATTAACGTGAAGACATAGAATCATCTGGCTCAGAGTCATCATCGGAGGATGAAAGTATGAAGTGGATCTCAAGATTACAATGGATGATGTGATCGCTTCAGAGAACTCAGAGCTAGAGTTTGCGGAGGAGGATTGAGGAGGAGATTTCACATGAATTACCTTATGAATTAATTGCCTTTGAACTTGATTTTGAAATGTGTTTGAAAACTATATTTGGATTATTGCTTTGTGTTGTTTGAACTTTGAACTATTGGATTATGTTTGATCTTTCTTTGAATTATTTATTTCTATTGTCTATTTTTGTTGAAAGTATTATTTCTCATTGTTTATTTAGATGATTTTAATCTTTTCTATATATTGACTTGAATATTGATTCTATATTCATATTTTGTAGGTTGATAACTTGATATTCAATTAGCTACAATTTGGAGTTCGATTAGTGATTATGATTCATATATTCATAGCCATAACTTTAATGCAAGTTATCGAGATAAGTATACCCTAAACAAGATGATTTAAATATATATGCCTTGATATATCACATATGTGATGTTTTAGGATATTTAAGACATTTAGGACATGACCTTTGAAATTGACATCAAAATTGAGTAAATGTCTCCAAAATTACTCCGATATCCGCAATCCGACTTTACATTTCGTCAGCTGACATTAGGTCAATATCGATGTTTAGAACATTGCATTATCACATTGTTAGATCAAAAATTTGAATGTCTATAGTCATTTATCTAAATAGTATGCTACTGATGTAATACCAACCTGGATTGCAATCACCTTCAAATCGTAACCAAAATTTGAAATTAAGAACAAGATAAGATTTTGGTTTCCACCCCTTACACGGGCTTCTCACCCCAAAACTCGAGAGCAAATAAACTCAAGAATTAAGTCAGATAATTTGAGAAAATTTTAATCATTCAATGATCCAATACAATAGTCTAGGGGGGCTTATATAGGCTTTACAAAAGCGGACTACTGGGAAATAACCGATGTGGTACTAAACGTCCACAAAAGAACACAAATAAAGCTAAAACATCTACTACAAATAAAGCTAAAACAAATTCAATCTAAAGCCAAATAACACCAGTGCGTCGCTTCCTGAAGTATACTCGATCGAATCTGCCCCTGAGCGGCATGATGTCCTCATCAATTCCCCCCGGGTGGAAAGGACTCGACCCTGTCGAGTGTGGGGGACAGAACTGCTGCTGGCTATGATAGCGCTCCAGTCGATCAGGATCAAGATGCTGGAGGTCTTCCTCGGTAATCTAAGAATTTTCTGAATCAGGTTTTCCCGTCCACTTAATGAGATAGTGTCGCGTCCCTCCATCTCTAGTAGAGATAATCTGATCATCCAAGATAGAATCTATATTTTCTGTTGCATAGACAGTTTAGGGAGAAGTGGAGGTAGTGGGGGGCTCTCAGAAAGAAGGTCTTGGCTTGGCTCATCCACGAATGGGTCAGAAGGGGTATCAAAAGTACCTCTATATGGAACCAAATCCTCAACATTAAAATGCAACTGATGCCAAAATCAGGTGGGAGATCCAACACATAAGCATTTGAATTGATTTTCTTGAGAATCTTGAATGGCCCTGCGCTCCGCGCGTGTAATTTCTTCACGGTTCCTGGTGGAAACCGTTCGGGTCGCATGCGGACCATCACATAATCTCCGACATTAAAAGTTCTTAATCGGCGATGTAGATCTGCAGAAGTTTTATAATCAGTATTATTTTTCATTATCTTTTCTCTGATCTCCTCATGTAATGCACGGATATGAGATGCAAATGCTGATGCTGAGTTTGATACCTAGAATGATGATGAGCCATGGGAATTAAGTCAACTAGTTGCCTGGGCTTAAAACCGTTTACTACTTCAAAAGGACTGAGACTCGTAGTCCTATTGACAAATCCATTATATGCAAATTCAGCCATAGGCAAAATGAGATCCCAAGTTTTCAAACTTTCTCCAACTAGACACCTAAGGAGATTTCTAGTGTTCTGTTTACTACCTCGATTTGGCCATCTGTCTGTGGATGAAAGGCTGTTCAGAATTTCAGTTTGGTGCCCATCTTATGCGAAAGTGTTTTCCAGAATAGCTAACAAACTTAACTCCCTATCAGACACTATGGTTTTAGGTATCCCGTGCAACTTGACGATATTATCAAAGAACAAGACAGCTACTCGAGACGCATCTGAGGTTTTGAAACACGGGATAAAGTGAGCCATTTTTGAGAATCGATCAACTACTATTAGGATAGAGTCAAGCTTTTTTTGAGTTTTTGGCAATCCTAGTATGAAGTCTAGGCTCACGTCTTGCCAGGGGCAATTAGGTACAGGAAGAGGAGTGTAAGGTCCGACAATCTGCTTTTGTTGCTTGGCCAGTTGGCACGTGCGACATTGGCTAACTATTTTAGAGACATCTCTTTTCAGACTCGGCCAGCAGAATCGATGTCCAACGGCCTCAATTGTCTTGTTCTGATCGAAATGTCCCGCCAGACCTCCAGCATGTATTTCCCAAGAGAGAAAATCCCTGAGGGACGTACGGAGAATACACAGCTTACGGAATCTGAATAGATAACCGTCTTGAAGGAGAAAACCGTACATCTCACGAACAGGGCCGTCTCGTAACGTGACATAAATTTTCCCAAAATCGGGACATGAATCATACTCCTCTCTTAACCTCTCGAATCCAACCACTTCTGAGCTCATAGTCACTAAAGTCGTGATACGTCGGCTCAGCGCATCAGCGACCTTATTCTCGATGCCTGCTTTGTGCTTGAGAACAAAAGTGTAATCCTGCAGGAACTCCACCCATTTACTATGTCTCGCATTTAGTCTCTTCTGTGAGTTGAGATACCTTAGTGCTTCATGATCTGAATACAACACAAATTCCTGTGGTAACAGATAATGTCTCCAGTAGCGCAAAGCCTGTATTATCACATAAAATTCCTTGTCATATGTGAAGTATCGTTGTCGGGCATCATTTAATTTTTCGTTGAAATAAGCAAAAGGGTGGCTTTCCTGACTTAATACACCACCTATTGCCAGTCCCGACGCGTCACAAATTACTTCAAAAACTTTCGAAAAGTCAGGGAGACGCATGACGGGGGCTTCTGTCATCATCCTCTTAATTTCAGCAAAAGCCTTGGAGGCAGCAGGAGTCCACTGGAACCCCTCGCTCTTTAAACAATCGGTCATAGGTGCCATAATAGCACTAAAATTCTTTATGAACTGACGGTAAAAAGTGGCTAACCCATGAAAGCTTCAGATTCCCTAATCGTTCGGGGCTGTGACCATTCGGTTATTGCCTTCACCTTTTCAGGGTCCGCAGAAACCCCCTCGGATGACACCACAAACCCTAGGAAGATAACCTGTCTATACAGAAAACACACTTTTTTGGATTCGCATAAAACTTCTCAGTCTGGAGTGTGCTTAGGACCTGCCTCAGATGCCCAACATGTTGCTCCTGATTTTGACTGTAGATCAGTATATCATCAAAATATACCACTACGAATTTACCGATAAACGATCAAAACAATTGAGTCATCATTCTCATGAAGGTGCTAGGAGCATTGGACAGTCCAAAGGGCATAACCAACCATTCATACAACCCGTCTTTAGTTTTAAATACAGTTTTCCATTCATCCCCTGGTCGGATTCTAATTTGATGGTACCCGCTCTTAAGATCAATTTTGGAGAAGATTGTGGCACCTGACATCAGATCCAGCATATCATCAAGACGGGGAATGGGAAAACGGTACTTGACGGTAATTCTATTGATTGCACGACTATCCACACACATACGCCATGTACCATCCTTCTTTGGCGCCAAAAGTGCGGGAACCGCACATGGCTCAAGCTCTCTTTGATGAATCCCTTGTCGAGTAACTCTTCTACTTGTCGTTGTAATTCCACATGCTCAGTTGGGTTCATTCTATAGTGAGGCAGGTTCGGTAAAGTTGCTCCTGGGACTAAGTCAATAGCATGTTGAATGTCACGCATAGGGGGCAACTCTCCTGGTAGATCTTATGGGAGAGTTTCGGAAAACTCCTCCAGAATTGGTTTAATATGCTCAGGAATCTGCTCCTCGATATTCCGGTTAGCCTCTCGAGCCACGAGCGCATAACAAGTAGAACCATCCTGCAAGCTTTTTTCAATTTGATCGTGGCTAATCAAATTCATTTCTATCTTACCTTTGCCCTTATCACCCTTTTTTTTAGGATTTATAACGTCCACTTTGTCTTTCCCTTTGTCAGCCTCTTTTTCTCGGGTTGGCGGTTTCGGTTGATTTGGCATAATCTTCACTTTTTTTTCGTTATGGACGAACGAACACTGGTTGGTACGTCCATATATGGTCACGTCTAAGTCAAATAACCATGGTCGACCCAAAATGATATGACCTACATTCATGGGGAGTATGTCACACCACACATTATCTGTGTATGTGGCAAACTGGATGGGAATTTGACATCTCTCTTGAACATCTATGGATGTACCGTCGATCCATGTAACCTTGTAGGGGTTTGGATGCTTCACCGGTCTCATCCCCAAGGTGGTGATTAACTTTGACGCAACAGCGTTGATGCAGCTGCCACTATCCACTATTACCTTGCAGTTCTTATTGTCAATTTTTTTGCAAGTTTGAATATGGCAGTCCTTCTCCAGTCGTTGAGTGGTTCAGGCTGGGTTAAAGTACATCTAACCACTCCTAATTGGGTGCGAGCTACACTAGGAGGTAGGCTCGTCATTTCCACAGTTCTGATGCACCCATTGAATTCATACTCTTCGACAGAGGCATCTGAGTCATCATCTTGTTGGTGCACAACCTCTTCTCCATCATCCTCTCCTTCTATATCTTCAATGGGAACTTCTACAAAGAGGGTTTTAGTTTGACTCGGGCACTGGCTGGCAAGGTGACCATACCCTTGAC
This sequence comes from Agave tequilana, assembly GCA_038442645.1. Lineage (NCBI taxonomy): Eukaryota > Viridiplantae > Streptophyta > Magnoliopsida > Asparagales > Asparagaceae > Agave > Agave tequilana. The sequence goes on along the minus strand of JAVJIF010003369.1, from coordinate 231,222 downwards.
ACCTGTAGTATTGGGTTCTAGGGTTGACTTTTCCTGGCTCACTAATCGTTCTCTTTTCGGATGTGAAGGGCTTTGCACCAGAAGGACCTGTTGGTTTGACGCTAGAGGAACTGGAGGCAGGTTTACTTGGGGTAGGAAGATTTCAGTTGAAGCTTGGATGGCTAGTAGTGGCGGTTCTAGAGTTATCCCTAAAGTTATTTCGGTTAAAATAGGATCCTCTAGACTCATCTAAGGGTCTGTTTGGTTGTCGTAACTGGCCGTAATTCGTAGTTGTAATTGGTAAAGTCTTTTACAATTGTAAATGAGTTACATGTATGTAAATTTTACGGTGTTTGGTTGGTAATATAAAATTATAAAGTGGGAAAGTGTATTGTACTTTACGGTGTTTGGTTGTCGTAATGTATAAGTCGTAAGTGAAAAAGTTGACCACAAAATTAACTATTTGGTGATTTTAAAAGTTTTAATACTGCAAATAAATATTAAAAAAGTTAAATATTAAAAAAATTAATATAATATAAAAAAATATTACAAATTTGTATGACCACAAAATTAACTGTAACTGGGCTGTAAGTGAGTCGTAACTGGGTTGCAAGTGAGTGTTAGTTGAGTTACATAAATCTTTTACGAATTACGGTCCAAACAAACGCCGTAGTTGTAACTGGGTAGTAAGTCATTTACAATTGCGGAGTTTTACGCGAAACAAACGGCCCCTAAGTCGGTGACTAGCTGATATGCCTGTTCTAGAGTTGTGATGCCTCGAGCAATGAGCTCTCGGTGATAATCATCCCTAAGACAAGACCTGAACCTAGATAGGGTCTGTTCGGGAGATTCTAACTCGATAGCTCCACACCGATTCAAATATTCATCAAATTTAGCAATGTAATCAGTGGCTGATTTGTTCCCCTGGGTCCATCGATTCCATTTGTCTAATAATTGTTGACTGAATGATGGTGGAACATACTTCAACATAAGCTTCTCTTTCATGCTTTCCCAAGTGTCCACTGGGTCTTCCCTTCTGTACCTCATCATCCTCTCTAGATTTTCCCAATATTGCCCAGCTTGTCCCGTTAGTTTCATTACAGCTAATCGAATCTTTCTTGACTCAGACATGTCATGCCAACGAAAATATCGGTCCATAGCCAACTGCCAATTTATATAAACCTGAGGGTCTAAGCGCCCGTCGAAGGAAGGAGCATCGACTTTAACGCTCCTGATATACTGGGCATCGGCGTCAGTTGTTTGGTAAGGTGGCCCTTGCTCACGCCTGGGAGACCTACTGTCATTTCGAGAACTTTCCTCCTCCCTGATTCTTCTCCTATTGGTTTCTAGCCTACAAATTCGGGTTGCTGATCCCTACAATTGACATCAACCTGATCCCTAACTTCTGATAGTTGTCTGTCCATATTTTCTATCTTGTTTAGGATTGTGTGAAGATTATCATGAATGCTAGGGTCCATTGGTGCTGAAGTTTCTCCTACAGAAAAAGTTCTACCACTTCTAGTAGGCATGTAAGACCCTACCTGACTCTAAATGCAAGCTATCCTAAAACTGATATGTATGTTATGCAGGAGGAGTCAGAGATTAGAGTGATGAAAGATAATACCAATTTTAAGCTACGTAGATTAACACATGATTAAGAAAACGTAATGTGGAGACAGTGATAAAGACACGTGCTGACACAGTTAACTCCAAGATAAATCAAGTAATCACAAATTTAAATTAGTTAAGTTGCACAATTAATATTAAGTCGGGTTACCACTCAAGGTCAGAATCACACAACTCACTTATTTAGTGGGCAACAGTCAATAAAGTCTACCTTGTGACAGATTGGAAAGGCTAGCTATTTTAATTAAGTAGCAGGAATAACTGAATAGAATATTCAAAGTTACCTGGAGAGGCGACTGTAACTCAAACCTGAACGAGACTGCTGTAGGCGCGTAGTACTGGTCGTCACGAATCCACTGCCACGAAAACGGCTCGATTTGGACGTGAAACGAGCTCTGAACGGCCGTCTGAAGTGTTGTTGCGTTTCTGGACTGAGTCAGGAACGATCTGGACTGAGTCAACTCAGTAGAATAACCCAGTTGCCGACATCAGCAGTGACATCACTTAAGTGGATCGGGTCGGGTTCAGGTTCTAATCGCTCAACCCGACCAAACCCGGACCAGTGACCCTCTTTAAAATGCCAAACGGGTTTAATCCCTCACCCGTTTAGTTAGGGCACACCCGATCCTTTCTCTCCTCTTCGCTGTTGGCTAGGGCAAAGACGGAGCGGGAGCGGCAGCGACGGCGACTCGGATCAAGGGCGGAGCTTGGTCGATTACAGCGATGGGAAAAGTCCGGTGATGGAAGCAGCCCGATGTGGCGAAGTTCGATGGCGGAAGGATTAGTGGAGCTGCCTGGTGAGGAAACTCCGGTGAGGAGACTGATGACGACGACGGCGGCGCGACACAGCGAACCACGGTGTCAAGGCTGATCCTGCTCCGATGATGTCGAATCGAGTCTTTGGAAGTCCCGACGAGCCTAGGGAGAGGACGACGTTGATCTGGAAGTGCCGACAAGCCTGGGGAGACGACGACGTGGATCGGGGAGCGCCGGCGAGCTCGATCACCTCTTTTTTCCTTCGATCTGCCCTTAGGGCTTGGCCCTAGGCACGGCGACAGTGACTGAGGGATGTTTGCAGCGGTGGCGGGCGTGGATGATGACGGGGAATGATCGCCGATGGTGATGGCGGCGAACGGTGGCGGCTTCCTTGCGTTGGGTTGGTGTCAGAGTTATCCCGACGAGGTCGCAGCAGCGAGGATGATCGATGGCGAGGCTTATTGGCGTGGATTTTCAGGCCAGCGGAGATCCAAGCCGGCGAAGGTCGCTGATGTTTGTGGAAGGGGACGGTGTTTACTTCGGGAGGGTCTGGCGATGATGGCGGCGGAGGGCGTGGCTGTCGGCGGCGGCGGAGGCGTGGATGGTGATGGTGGAGTGCCGGAGGGTTGACGACGACGATCGTGGCGGCGGAATTTTGAGAAGATGAATGAACAGTGCCAATTTGGAATTTTCAAGGATTTTCGAAGGGAATTTCTGGGGATTTTCGACGGAATTTTCACTGTCTTTTTTTTTAAACAGTGAATTTTTTTTTTTGAATGGATCTGGAATATAGCTCTAGGGTTTGGAGACTGGAAGAAAAATTTGGAAAAGGAAAATTTTGAAGGGAATTGAAAACCAGGGCTTTGATACCAAAATGATGTAATACCAACCTGGATCGCAATCACCTTCAAATCGTAACCAAAATTTGAAATTAAGAACAAGATAAGATTTTGGGTTTCCACCCTTTACACGGGCTTCTCACCCCCAAAACTCAAGAGCAAATAAACTCAAAAATTAAGTCAGATAATTTGAGAAAATTTTAATCATTCAATGATCCAATACAATAGTCTAGGGGGCCTTATATAGGCTTTACAAAGAGGACTACTGGGAAATAACCGATGTGGTACTAAACGTTCACAAAGAACACATATAAAGCTAAAACATTTACTACAAATAAAGCTGAAACAAATCCAATTTAAAGCCAAAGAACACCAGTGCGTCGCTTCCTGAAGTATACTCGATCGAATCTGCCCTGAGCGGCATGATGTCCTCATCAGCTACCTTCAGCTATCCATTTTGTGCCTATTTGATGCATGTACAAGAAAGCTACAAAACATTTGATTTTTTATTTTTAATTACTTTAAATAATGTAGAATAACTTCAACAGAGTGAATCTTGTATTTGACTGTTGTAGCATCGAATTTGAACGAGAAAGATTCATACTTAAATCCTTTCAAAAGTAGCCAAGTTTATATATATATATATATATATATATATTATATATATATATATATATATATATATATATATATATATATATATATATGTATGTATATATATATATATATATATATGTATGTGTATATATATGTATATATATATATATATATATATGTATATATATATATATATGTGTATATATATATGTATGTATATATATATATATATATATATGTATGTATATATATATGTATGTATATATATGTATATATATATATATATATATATATATATATATATATATATATATATATATATATATATAGAAGTATTTGAGTGAAAATTGGGCTCACAATAAGCTTCATGTGAACTTCACGGTGAGCTATCCCATGAATGATCCGAACAGTTCATCTTAATCTACATACTAAAATTAGGCTAACAATGAAAAATCACGTGATTCTGAACCTTTTTACGACTAATATAATATATTTTATGTAACTACTTAAAGCATGGGTAAAAGGAATGGATTATGTGATTTTTCATTGTTAGTCTAATTAGAGTATGTAGATCAAGATGAACGATTCGGATCATCCATGGGTGGCTCATTGTGGAGTTCATATGAAACTTATTGTGAGCCCGCTTCTCACTAGAATATTTTCTTATATATATATAGAGAGAGACTAGTGTCATTCTGAAAGAATTCGAGGGCAAATCCTTCCCACTCAAATACAATCCTACAACATTCGAATGCACGATCCACTCCGTTGAAGTTGAATTTATATGTTTCAAATAATTAAAAATAAAAAATCATGTATTTTGAATATTTTTTGCCCATCCATCAGGTAAACGCAGAATGAACAGCCGAAATAATGAGTTGGTTAGTTTAACAGTGTAGAATATTTTAAATATAACAAAAATTGGTGTGCGAGGGTTTTTAACTAATGAGATCATGATGAAATGATCAGATCAAGAATTTGCAAGTCTAAAAATGTAAATCTAAGCAATATGTTATTTTCGGTCATTCATTTTGCGCCTACTTGATGGATGGGCAAAAGTATTCAAAATATATGATATTTTATTTTTAGTTACTTGAAATAATGTAGATCAACTAAATGGATCTTGCATTCGAATGTAGTAGAATTATACTCGAGTGGGAAGGATTCGGCCTCGAATCTTCTCGGAACGACACAAGTGTGTGTGTATATCCATATAAGGATAGACTTGGGTACATGATGAAGGATTAAGACATGAGGAAGGATTCGAGTCCGAATCCTTCCACTCAAACTCAATCTCACGATATTCAAATATACGATCCACTCCATTAAAGTTGATCTACATTATTTAAAGTAACTAAAAACAAAAAATCAAGTGTAAAAGAATACTTTTTGCCTATCTATCAAGTAGGCGCAAAATGAACGGTCGAAAATAGCATTTTACTTGGATGTATGATTTTAGACATATAAATTCTCGATCTGACCATTTGATCATGATCTAAACATTTAAAAAAACCCCACACACCAATTTTTATTAGGTTTCAAATATTATATACTGTTAAACTAGCCAACTCACTATTTCGGCCGTTAATTTTGCGCCTACTTGATGGATCGGCAAAATGTATTCAAAACGCTTGATTTTTTATTTTAGTTATTTAAACAATGTAGATCAACTTCAACATAATGGATCTTATATTTGAATGTCATGGGATTTAATTTGAGTGGGAAAAATTCGGGCTCAAATCTTTTCGCATGTACCCAAGTCTATAATATATATATAGGGGTTACTGTACCTCAGCCGCCAGCTGAGATAGTTTCTCAGCCAGCATGACGTGGCTTCATATTAGCCGCAGAGAAGTCAAAAATTTAGGCGGTAAAAGGAGACCCTCAATCACTTTTCGTTGCCCAATGACTGAAATACCCTCAGTTTCACTTGTAACCTGCTACAACTGTTCCTCCACTAAAAAAATTACAGATTGAAAAATTTTGAACTTTTTCAAAAAAAAAAAATTACAGATCTTGATAACTTAATTTTAGAAAAATAATTTACTTTAAAAGAATGCAACCATGGTCGCACTTATGTTCAAGTTTTTTTGAAAAGATATTTTAATCACAATAAAAATCTATTACCGCGACTTGAAATAGTTTTTTTTTGTTTTCTAAAACTGCAATCGAAGTCACAGTTTCTAAAAAGAAAAAATTTGGATTTAATTTTTTAATATTATTTTCACTTTTTAGATTTATTTTTGTTTTACATTGCGACCTTTGGTCGCAGTGTTGTAGCCTTTTTTTTATTTTTTTCGATTAGGGTCGCAATATTTTTTCGATTATGAAACAAGAGTCTTATGAAATAGGATACTGCGACCATGGTCGCAGTCTTATGTAACAACAGTCTGCGACCTTAGTCATAATATTTTTTTATTAAGTAATCTAAATAGGATACTGCGATCATGGTCGCAGTCTTATGTAACAGCAGGTCGCAGTCTTATGTAACATCAGGTCGCAGTCTTATGTAACAAGTCTGCGACCTTGGTCATAATATTTTTTTATTAAGTAATCTAAATAGGATACTGCGACCATGGTCGCAGTCTTATGTAACAACAGTCTGCGACCTTGATCATAATATTTTTTATTAAGTAATCTAAATAGGATACTGCGACCATGGTCCCAGTCATATGTAACAGCAGTCTGCGACCTTGGTCATAGTATTTTTTTATTAAGTAATCTAAATAGGATACTGTGACCATGGTCACATTCTTATGAAACAAGAGGCTTATGAAATAAGAGTCGTTGTTAATGGAAGAAGTGACAATATTCTCGTAAGTTAATTAATTAAGATGATTAGAAGATTGCAACTTCGGTCGCAGTCTTATGTAACAGCAGTCTCTTTGAGAATGTTTTGTTGATAACAATGCGATCTTGGTCATAGTATTTTTTTTATTAAGTAATCTAAATAGGATACTGCGACCATGGTGGCATTCTTATGAAACAAGAGACATAGTCAATTGAAGCAGTGAAAATTGTCTCGAAAGTTAAGTAATTAAGATGATTAGAAGAGTGCGACTGAAGACTGCGACATTGGTCGCAGTCTTATATAATAGCAGTCTTTTTGAACTTTTTTTCATTTATGTGACCAAGGTCGCAGTTTTTTTATTAATATTTTAATTGCACTGCGACTTTGGTCGATGTCTTGTAAAACAAATCGTTTGAAGATGAAATTTCATACTGCGACTATGGTCACAGAATTCAATTTTATCTGACAATTTATTATTATGATAAAATAAAAATCTTCTACATTTAAGAAATTGCGGAGGGAAATTGATAAAATAAAAACCTCTTGATCAGCATGCAAAGATCTCAACATTTCAATACTCTCAATATTCTGAGAGAAAGTTGAACCAGATGATATATGGTCCATATTTAGATCGGGAGATAGAGATCGTTTACGACTGTGACCAGAATTGGCAGGGGAAGTGGACTGCTCCGACGTCGACATTAAATAAAAAGGAGAAAAACCTGATCCGGAAATCGCTATTTTCATAAACAACTTTATGGCAGGAAAATGAAACTCTAAATCTGACAAAGAGCGGTAAGAGAAATAAGGGAAAAAATAATAATAAACAATTACAGGACAAGTACCTTTTACCGAGGGGCATTTAGTAATTTAACTTATTCCACTAAGCGGGCCGCAACTTAGTGGTGTGACTAATATTGTGTCACGTCACCGCAGGCTGAGAGAGACTCTCAGCCGGCTGATATACATATTTCTGATATATATATATATATATATATATATATATATATATATATATATATATATATATATATATATATATATATATATATATATATATATAGAGAGAGAGAGAGAGAGGGAGGGAGGGAGGGAGGGAGAGACAAATGTACCTCAGCCGCCAACTGAGCGACTCTCAGCTAGCGGTGACGTGGCTGAATATCTGCCACAGAACTAGGTAATCTTCAAAAAGGTCCCGCTTTTCTATAAAAGCTAAAATTACTAAAATACCTCGCTTTTCAAAAAATGACAATTTTCTTGGGATTATATTCTCTATCATTATTTTCTCTCTCGTGCGCGCAAATCAGGATTTCAAATTCGCAGATGGCCTCTCTTAGTTTTTATCAATTAAATCTCCATCGATCTCCCCTCTCAATCATATATCTCCCTCTATTAGATCTCTCTCGTCCTGTACCTCCCTATCCTTCTTGATGTCAAGCCACACCCATAATCTCTCCTGCGATCCTATCTTACCGCTAGCCCTATCCACTCTTCCCCCAAATCAATATAATCCGATCTCTTCAAGTACAACTGCAGCTCTAAACGAAACAACAGCAGCAACAGAGAGAACTTTGGATTCTGAGCCAAAGGTTAATTTTTTTCATATTTATGTATTATTCATGTCATTGTTGTTCGCAACCCTCAGAAAAAAATAAATTTTATGTTTATATTAAGACTGCGACTTTCATTTGCACTCGCAAGATTTATATGAAAAATGCGACCATGGTCGCAGTCCTCATAAACAATGAGTTACTTTTTTGTAGTGATAATGCAACCTTAATCGCAGTGCTAAAGTAATTTGAATACTTATTGATTACTTTATTATACGCAGATATTATAAGTTTTTAAGGAGTGTGACTAAGCTCACAGTACTCAATAAAATAATTTTTCATTTTTTATTATGATTGTGACTTAGTCGCAGTCCTTTGCGATTTGATTTTTAGATTCATGGTTATAAACTGTGACCTTAGTCGCAGTCCATTATTATATTAGGACTGCGATCTTAGACCCATTCTTTTATTATATTAGGACTGTGACTAAGGTCGCAATCCTTCCTTATTTTTGATCTTTAATCCAATAATTTTTTGCATGATTGTAAACGAAGTGAACTTGTTTTTAGTAGGAAATGAATTTGCATAGTGACACGTGCGGAAGCAAAATAATTTTTATAGGACAGAAATTTGCATTTGAGATGAGGCATACAACTTCTACAATGTATATGCAACGAACAAGGGATTTGGAGTGAGAAAAAAAGGATTAGATAAATCACAATCACGGAGGCCTCTACATGAAGTTATTTGTAAAAAATATTGTTGCAATAAGGAGGGAGTAAAGAGTTTGGGGGATAAAAGGCGAGAAAGGATTACCGTCAATCGTCGACTTCCTTACTCTTCTCCTCGTTTCCTCCTCTTTTGGAGAGCATTTTGGTTTGTCGATAAACTCCCAGAATGGATCATCTGTATTACTCTTCCTCCGATTCGTATTAAGAGGACATGTTGGAAGAAATCTCGGCTTCATCGTCAGAGGACTTGCTTTGTCAGAGGAAGAAGATTGAGAAGACATGATTCAAGGATAAATTTCGTGCGAAACTTTAAAAAGCAAATTGTGATGAATGATTTCTAGAAATCAGATCTTTAATATATATTACTTACAAGCACTCCAAAAGGCTAATACTCTGAAACGACATGAACAGTAACAATAAGTATTATAGGTGAGACGGTTTAGAATTCAAAGATGAGATAAAAAGCAATTAAATATTTAATTGAACCATTTATGGCGAGAGAACCCAAAGACTACTTTTTTTAGAATTTTATGACATGAATTACAAATTAAATTTTATTGACTTTTCCTTTCAAGATATTTAATTTTACTATGGTGCAGCATTTTACTTTTCTTGAATAATTTTACTAGTGTTTTGTGGGTACTGCAACTAAGGTCGCAACATCAAGATAAACAAGATTTAATGACTACGACTATGGTCGCAGTCACAATATGAAATTAGAACTTGTGTTATATGAGGACTGCGATCACGATCACAGTGCTAATCTATTTTGAGAAAATTTAAATTTTTTAAGGACTGCGATCATAGTCGCATTTTTTAAACTAAAAAAAATGATGTAATGTGTTGATTGTGAATAAGGACTGCGACTATAGTCACAGTGCTTAATGAGAGCAAGTTTTTATATTGTATATGTACTGTGATCTTGGTCGCAGTTTTGATGTATAATGAGAACTAAACATTTCTAAGTATATAATGCAGTCATAGAGTAATCTTCGGATACTCGATACGGCGTACAAATTTGATTTGAACTTCCTGATAGTCAGATTGAAATGGTTTCAGCTTTAGATATCATTTTTCAATATTTTAGATTTTTAAGAATTTTTTAAATTTTCCTGGATTATTTTGAAAAATCTCCGAATCGGTGTCCACCGATACCGATAATCGACTCCAAAATTTTTAATTCACAAACGGAGTTAAATTTCTAGAATCTGCTTTCAAATTACTCTTTAAAATCATATTTTCTACTTTAATGTATTTTTTAGAGATTTTTCTAAATTAATCAAAAATCCGCCCAGACTAGTGTCCCCCGGTATCACCGATCGATTTCAAGATTTTTAATTTGCAAAGCAGAATTTCTTGAATCTATTTCACATTGCTCCTTCAGGTAATATTTATAATTATACAGAATTTTTGGGAACCGTTCTGAACTAGTCGAATTATGACCTAATTAAATAATATTAATTAAAATATATAAAACTCATTTCTTCACCTCTAATCCTTCCCTTTTTTCCCATAAGCCACCTATTTTTTTCACCGCCTCTCTCACCGCCTCTGTCTCTATTAAACTCTCTCTTTATCTCTCTCTCCCCCCTTATCTCTCTATCTGAATCTCACTCTCTATCTCCCACTATCTTTTTCTATTATGCACTCTCTTTAACTCTCTCTCAACTCACCCATCCTCACTTATCTCCAACCTCGTTACCGCCGCCGCAAGCCCTTCGTCGGCCGGCCACCAGCCAGGGCCCCACAAAGTCCTTCTCTCTTCTTTCCCTCCTCTCTTTACTATATCTTTCTTTCTTTCCTCTCTTTCCTCTTTTCTCCTCTTCCTCCTCCCGGTGCACCCGCGCCTGCCACCATGCTCATCGCTGGCTAGGCCAGGCCGTCCAGCCACCTCCTTCCTCTTCACTTTCTCTCTCTTCCTTTCTCTTTCTTATATTCTTTCCCCCTCTACTTATCCACCTGCAACACGCCGCAGGCCTGGCGGAGTCACCACAGCCTCTATCGTTCCGCCTCTACCGCGCCGACGTGCATGGCAGCGCCCACAACCCCCGGCCAGTCGGCCAGGCCGCTGCTCCTTCCTCTCTCTCATTTTCTCTCTAATTATATCTCTATTACATTCAAACCTACTAACCCTATAAACCCAAAACCCAATAATCAAAACCATTAACCCACAACCCTTTTTCATTTGAGTTAATTGTGTTTGGGTATTGGATCTAAACCCGGCCCAATAAATAACCCAAATCTGTTTCTATCCCAATAAATTTAATTTTACATAAAACCCCCTGAAAATTTATAATATTACAATTTAAACCTTTTTATTACATATTTAACCCATTATGTATTTTTGTGTTCAAGCTATATTGGGAGCATTTAGGGTTTGATTTGGACGATTCTCGAATCGTCGTCGAAATGAGAGCTACATTCCCGTGATCAGTAGGTGAGTATTTTTTTAAAAATTTATATTTTATCATGTTAAATACTATTGAGTTATTAATTTATTTAAACCGTGAGTATTGTTCCGTAAATCATGTAAATAGTAAATCACTATAAATAAAGATGTGTTAATGGTTACTAGTATTTTAGGGTGAGTCTTGATTTAAGATAAACATAGAATTGTTTATATACATTGAGTTATTATAAGACAATTGATAAAAGGAATTCCAGAATAATAATTAAATTAATAACTATTAAATAGTTGTGAAGAGTTTGAAAATAAATAATTGTCTATAATTCCTTTATGATATCGATCACAGCAATAACATAAAAGTGGTATAATAAATACTGATATATATCGATTGCCATATATTTTATTTATATCCCCCTAACACAGTTACTGTTACTAGAAATCACGAGTATAAACATTGATACACTGAACACTATTATTTACATTAGTTACCGTTACTTGTATATTCTTGTACCCCCGTTCACGGATATTCTATTACACTGGAGACTATTATTTCATGTACTTGTAGCACCATGACACATATATACTATCACACCGGAGACTATCATTTCATGTACATCTATCACCGTTACACAGATACTATTACACTGGACACTATTATTTCATGTTCATGTACCACTGATATGCGGATAAGCTACTCCACTAGATACTGTTATTTCATATATTTGTATCACCGCTACACGAATACTCTGTACATAATTGTTTCATATTCTTATAGCACTGTTATATAGATTCACCTGTATACAAACGTTGATTGTTTCTGTATTCCTGTTGTGTGGATCACTGTTCTTATTACATGGATATTCTTGTATTCCTGTTACATTACTGTTTCCTGTTATTGATATCAATATGATACTCCTGTTACTGGACATGAGTGATGTTGACAGTGTTCTAAATAGCGGCCACAGCGGCTACATCGGCCGAGAAAATTTATAAGAGATGGGGATATATCGGGGATATTTTCAAAAATCGGATGTCAAAATCGGACTGTAAATATACATATTTTCTTATCTTAAATCGCATCTCAATAAGACAATATATGCATAAATTATATAAATCTACATAAAACATCATACTTATATGTTTAAGATATACTTAACTCCATAACTTACATTAAGCCTATGAATCCATAATCACTATCCAAGTGTAGAATATTCAAAAATGACACACTGTCACATCACTCGAATTACCCAAATGCCTAACCTAAAAATTGGGTGTAAAACGCTATATCGGGTCCAAATCGCCGAAATTGCGGCCGATATATCGGGTCCATGCTTATTTATCGGCGATTTTGGATGAAAAACGCTATATCGGTTTGGATGTGCCAAATCATCGCGGCTAGGTGCCGTAAACGCGATATCGGTGCAATATCGGGGTTATATCGGGATATTTAGAACATTGGATGTTGATATGTGATGTGTGGAACTAAGTGCACATGGATCTAAGCTACGGGGACACCTCTTGAATCACACATTTCTTGTTTCTCGTTTCCCGTTATCTGGTTTCATGATATCAAAAAAGCTCATGTCCTATTATCGTATTACATGTACCATGCACTGTTCTTGTTCCTGATACACTATGTAGTTTAAATATAATAAATATAACATGGTGATGTGGAAGGCTTGACGGTTGACTAGAACTTGTCGGGTGGATGTTATAGATCCATATTTATCCAACTGCAAAAGACGGTAGTGATGCCTATTAATTGTATATAGCTCATTGAGCTTCTTGTTTCTTGCTCATGCCCTAGAGGGTAGCCCTGGTGTCAACAGCGAAGGTTTGTTTAAGGCTGTGATCCTAGGTATGCATGTGATATACCCACCTGACTAGAACTTCTTGACCACTGAGTTTCCAATTAACATAATAAAATTGTATAAACAATAATAACGTCAAGAATGCTTGTTATTTAGTCACTCTCTCGTTCAGATAATGGTACTTGTATGCCATGTTTGGATGGGTTTAGCTGGAGTACGGGCTCCAATATGAACCGTCAGTTCTATGTGACACTGGAAGAGATTGATTAAAAAACCAGGCAATACTGTTTGTTATTATTTATAAATCACATGACATGCTCGATCTATGTAAATTATTGTCTATTTATACTTATTATATTTCATACTATCTAATCAACTATCATGTCACATGTATATTTTTTTACTTTTTGTATTCTTCACAGACATATTATTCGTGTACACGTATATTATGCATTTCATGTATTTTATGTTCCATGTATTCTCTGTAGACACATTGTTCCAGTATAACCACCAACACTATAGCGTTATTACTTCTGTTTATTTCATGTGTAGATGTTCATATTTATCATCATTATATTGTCATGTTACTAGTACTATTAGATTAAATAGTAAATATAAAGTAATTAAGACTTGACACATGTAATACAAACTGATTACGATAATGTATACTTAAAATTCTCTATCTTATTTTATTACATATTAAAAATCTATTAATAATTATTAAACAATATAACATCAATTGATATATATATATATATATATATATATATATATATATATATATATATATAATATATATATATAATATATATATATAACTCTTCTTGATTTAATATTATTATTATTTTAAATCATGTTTTGAATAATATCGTAAAAGTAACCCCTCGTAAAGGTAACTCTGTTGTAACATGCTAGGCATTGATAATGTCATAGTGCTAAATTAACCCTTGTCTATATATATATATATATATATATATATATATATATATATCGATTGTTAGTATAATTATATTGTATCACAAGTATTTAAATATGTAATATATATAATGGTGATTGTACTACTAGTATAGCATATATTACTGCTTCTTTCATTTTATCACTCAATAGCTCGCTTTCTAACGACCCTGAGTTTGTATGCCTAGGTTGGAGATTCGAGTCATCGTAATACCAGACACTGCATGGGATATTATTAGGAGACCCATCACCTTTATTATTCAAAGGTATTTTTATTATTTTGTCAGTACTTCCATATTTGTTCTTGTTTTCATATATGTCATATTCACTAACCTCTTTTACAGGTATTCTTATACTTATTTATTGCTAGAATAATTGTGTATATAGTGTCTATTCTCCTGTACTAAGGCTTATATGTAGGGTATTTTCCTCGCTTATATACCTCGACTCTCGTCACGTCTTCGCTATTGTGTATTTTGAAAAACGGGACGTGACACATAGTAGTCTGATTTATAAATGGCATGAGTTATTGTATAATATGACTGCCAATATTTATCGCATTTACAATAATATCTGATTTATAAATCTGTGCGACCATGGTCACACTTCTTTTTATGAGTGAAAATATGTACAAAAGAATTTATAAACCAATATATTCATTAAATTTTGTACAATGTACATTTAAAATACAAAAAAATATATACATTTCAATCATCGAATTGCATCTTCCTAATTAATTTAGTCTCTTCATCCAAACTTTTTGATTTGTCTGCAAGAAACCTGTAAGTAATTTCGCCTATGAACTTCTTTACAGCCGTATTGCTAACATAATCAACTGAAGTAGGTACACCAGATGCTATACACTCGATGTACTTGTAGACAAATTTAGCACAATCAACACTGTTTAAATATGAAAAATAATTAAATTTAATATTATTTTTTAACTACTGAAACATGTTCAATAAGAATTGAAAATTAATAAATCTTTCAAATTAAACTTACATCCTAGCCTGTTGGGGATACTTTGCATACTTAATATTACATTTCTTCATTTTTTTATGAAATCTTCATCAAATATTCTTAACAGTCTTTCTTTCTACATTTACAAAAGTAAAAAAAATAACATTTAATTTTAAAACAATTGAAACCAATCAAAAAAATAGTATGATCAAGATTGAGTTACCATTGTTCTAGCATCACTTTGGTACAGTTTTAACACATTGCTGAATTTATTCACATGAGTCAGAGTTATAAAAAATCCACTCTTGTCCTTGACAGTTAAAAACCAAGAGGGTCCAGTGGAATCCAACATCATCGGCACAGTATTTGTGATTGATCGAGAAGAATATGCATTGTGTGTCACTATTCTAATTTTTCACTTTGTTCTTTATGAAAAATTATTCAAGATCATTTCTTTTTGATACAACACCGTGCTATCAATATTAAATGAAACAAATATTAAAAGTTTAAAATTATTGATTACAATATAACTGCGATCACATCATTGAATTATTATTAGACTGCGACCATATTTATGAATGATCACAAGAACTGCGACTTTCGTCGCAGTTTCTCATTCTAAGTCACAGATATATTGTTTTATGCGCAACTTTGACAGATGATAATCTATGTTAAAAAAATAAAAAGAAAGAAAGTCATAATTATCCGTGCTTCGCTGCGGAAGAGTAAGTTTTTCATACCATTCTTTTCTTCCAGATGTTTCACGTAAAAATGAATGATATTTGCATCTATATCCCTGTAGAATAGTAGATCCTCTATGTCATTTTCAACATGTATTCATTATCTACATCCTGGTATGCAATAGCACTGCAAATTACCAATATTTTAGAGTTTTGATTAATAAACTGCATGAGTTATTGTTGAATTAAAATTTTATTGATTATAATATAACTGCGACCATGGTGGCAGTTATATTAATTTGAGCTTTTTTTTACAAAATTTAGAATTTGTAAAAATACAAGAAAGAAACTCACTTACTCATAGGTGGCTTTGTCAAAAAAGTTCTTGATGATTGCTTTTTTTTTTTGGCTCCAGGCATTGGTATAGAATACTTTCATTTAGATCCCTGAATCTTGAATGACTTTTGCCTTTCTATGTTGTGTCAAAATTAGGGTCAGTTATATGTGCCTGAGCTTGTGCAACTGTCTCCTTATATATTTTTTTGTTTGTTTTGGGTAAATAAAGTCAGAATTATCACGGTCTGTTTCAGCTCTCTTACGTTCTTTGACTCCTCCCTCTATAGATCATTTGGAGACATCAACTGACTTTTCTTTATTAGCTTTTTCTTTCTCCACAATGGGAAATTGTTTTTTAGTTTGTATGTCTGAAGCTTTGTCCTTGTTGATATCATGTATTGCTTGAGTCAAATTTAGAGTCAACTCCGAAAATTCTACTCCTCTGATATTTATCTCAAAATTTGCTTCTTCTACTGTCTCCACATTTTTCTTCTCAAGCATGAAATCCTCCTCTTTCCTTCTCTGCTTCCTATCATTTTCTTCCTTCTCCATCCTCTTCTTCTTCATCTCCTCTTCTTCTTTTTCCTTCCTCCTCTTCTCCTTCTCTTGTTCCTGCTTTTCCTTTCTCATCTTCCTTCTCATTCCTCCAATTCTCCTTCACAGTTCTCTCATGCTCCTTTCTCCTCCTCTTCCTCCTTCTCCTTCTTCCTCTTCTCCATCCTCATCTTCTCTTTCTCCTTTATCCCCTGCTTCTTCCTCTTCTCCTCTTCTTTCTCAAATTTGTCTTTCTGATCATCTCTTCCTCCTCATCCTTGACCTTTTACATTTGCTCTTTTTGCTGTTTTAATCTTCTCTTTTTTCCTCCTTTTCTTTCTTCTCTTTCAACTTTTTCCTTTTTCATTTCTTCAATTTTGTTCTCTAATTCAAACACTCTTTTTATCAAATATATATTTTCATTTCTCAAAATCTCTACTTCCTCACTTCTACCATCTTTTGGTTTTGATAGAAGACCTGCAATATGTGTTTCTGTCATGCTCTCTTCAACAATATTTACAGATTCTTATTCCTTTCCAATTTCACCTTCAGGATTTTCTTCTACTTCTCTTCATCTTCTACTACAGCAAGGCCGATTATAGCTTTTTCCTCCTTGAAATGTTGGTCATTCTATTCAAAACCTGCATGTCAGGTAAAACATATATCAAATTACAAACAAATTATTGAGTAATGCGACTAAAGTCGCAGTCTCAAACAAAACTTATTCTCTCTTCAGTTTCATAAAGGATCGCGATTATGGTCACGGTACTAAAAAACATTAGGAAATTTGTGTTTTAACATGACAGCTACCACAGTCGAAGTCTTTAAAACAATTTTACTCAACAAAACAATTAAAGGTTGTGTTTCACCAGGACTATGACTTTGGTCGCTGATTGTACACGTGCATTGCATATTTAGTGTCACATTTTCACATTTATTTTGTAATAAAACTCTGCTATTAATTCATTTTAATGTCTAATGGTATGCAGAGTAATTTATGAAAAAAAGGAGAAATGGACAAGTTTATCCATTTAAATCTGAAATTTTAAAATCTCAAGCAAATCAATGAAGATCTACTCAAATCCAAAAGTTTGAAAGAAATTCTATCCAAAAACTGGAGCAAATCAGAGAAGATAATACCAGATAAACCAGTTAAAACTGAATTTTTAAAGAACCATTTGGTTAACTTGAAGGTCAACAAAGATAATCTCAAATCCAGAAGTCTAGAGGCAAATTTTATCAAAAAACTGTGGGCCCGAAGGCCTATCACTCTAGTTTTGATGATGATCAACTCATGTAGTTATAGTACTAATGATCTTGTGTTTAATTAGTGACAGATTCATGATCAAGAACTTAGTAGGTGCATAGCTTCAATAAAGGATTTAAAGCCATATTTTGGAGCTAGCACGGTGTTTGGACCAAGTCAAGAAGGCTTCAAGTGAAGACTTCAAGAAGATGAAGACTTGTGTCTAAGTTTGTTTTAGAAGATTTTATTTTTAGATAAAATGTAAAGGATAGAATAGTTGGTGGATTGCTCAAGTACATTTACACACACACTCTTGATAGTTTTGTTTTTAGAAAAGAATTTTCATTTTGGAAAAATACCATTTTGGTTTTTGGTAATCAATGTTTACATGTTTTTAATCAAAGCCATGTTTAGTGCATAAAGTCAAAAACATAGATATTTCACCATGTTTGTGTAGTGGATCATATCCATACACTCTATGCTTTAAAAGTTGTTTAAATATCTTGTTTTTTTTTTGGTGAAGTTTTAGAAAACAAGTTTTAGAAAAATCAAGTTTTGGAAAATATTGTTTTATTTGAGCCAATATTTCCAAGTTACAAAAATAGTCCAAATCATTTGTAACATGCCTTGATTTTGTGCAAGCATGTTTGTTTATCAAAGTATATTGGTAAAACTATTTTTGTAGATTTTCTGTGATTTTATGGGATTTTATGTGCGCCAAAAAGTTCAAGTTTTAAATCCCTTTAGTTTTCTGATCTGGCGTTAGCCGGTCGACCGGGTCGGTCGACCGACGTGCACAGACGTGCACGCCAGTTCTGGCAGGAGGCCTGATTAGTAGTCAAAAGTGCATTTTTATCATCATATTTACCATCACATTTTCATATTTATTCATTTAATTCTGCACATTTATTAATATTTTGTGATTTATTGTGTGCAGGCCTCGAATTATTATTTTAACAATAAATAAAGCTTAAAGAGCCAAAAGCCCAGATCCAAGCCCAAGAGTCAAAGTGCAAATATCAGATTGTCAAAGTGCAATTATGCAAGGGCTAAAGTTGCAATTATTAAATATGAGGGAAGGATAGAATTCTACCCAACCCTAAACTCTTGCAGGATGAGGATAAAAGCCAAGAGAGTGCAAAGATAAAAATTCAAAGAATTCGGATTCAGACTGTACACGTTTTAGTGTTTAAATCATAACTTTTGCTACAGTTATGCAAATCCGATGATTCAAGATGCTCCAGAAAGAAGACTTGAAGACCTACAACTCTTATGTTGATCAAACTTTCCAATTCAATCCGTAGATAAGCTGATTTCGGAGATCAACATGATAAGAAGTTGCAGGACAGATTTGAATTTCTGGAGATAAGATCTTTTTGGGAGAGTTGTACTAGGACTCTACATCTTCCAACACCTATAAATATCCCTGCAGATGCAACACAGAGAGTACACAGTCCAGAGAAGAGCCAAGGGCCAAAGTTAGGATTTTTAGTTTTTCTTTCCACCTTTGTATATTTTTTATTTTCTTTTTGTAAAAGCTGAGAGGAGATGATGTATTCATGGAGGAAGGGATCTGCTTGTACTGATGGTGACAGTCGGTGTAAGTGTTATTTTTCCACCATTGTTTAATAATCGAATCAAGGTTTGCTTTATTTTATTCTTGTACTATTCTAGTTTCTTGTATTCTTATTTTAATCTTGTGTCTACTTCTCTCTATTTGTTCTCTAATTTCTTGCCCACCGTGAGATCCAACTGCTTCGAGAATACCTAGCCGAAGAAGGAAGCTTGACGGCCCCTGGCGATGAACAGGTCTTCATAGCTTGTTTTTCATTTCGTAGAGTAGATTAAGAAGGCGGACGATCCCATAAGCCGTGCTTGTACGCCTTCCAAGAAAAGGGAAATCATCGCAATAGTTCAAACGGCAAGCAGACTAAAGAGATAAGTTTTCTTTCTTTTTCTTTTCTTTTCTTTTTTGTAGATTAAATACAACTCATCTCCATATTCTTTTCTACCACCCATTGTAAATACCACTTCCTTTCTAACTTAACTAATAAAATAAAAAACTTTAGAGAAACTTGCTTAACGCTTCCATCGCAGTCCCTCCTTGAGGATCACGACCCGCATAGCCTTGCTACCGCGGATTAGAATTGAGAACTTGCACATCCTATTCTTAAAACTAAAATACTATATTTTGTGTGCAGGAAGTCTCAGTCAACAAGGCCGGTCGACCGAGACGGACAACCGTCCAGAGAGCTCTGCTCTCTGGAAAGGCCCCGGACGGCCGGGCGGCCGACCGGACAGAGAGACTTGCTCTCTGTATCCTGGCCTCGGTCGACCGGTCGGTCGACCGATGGCACAACGGTCTGAAATATGACCGTTGGCCGGACGACCGGCGGTTGTCCGACAGCTCTGTCAGACCCCAACGGCTAGTTTTCCAGACTCTATAAAATGAGGCATTTTGGGGCTTTTTTGATTAAGATTTTAGGAGAATTTTCAAGCCAGTTTTTCCTATCCTTTCAAGAGGTTTTCTCCACAGATTTGAGAGCAAATATTTCCAATCAAAAGGAGAGTTTTATTAAGAGTGTTTAAAAAGAGATTTCTTGAGTTTTCCTCCATTCTCATCCTTGTTTTCTCACACAACACTTGAGCTATCCATTGCTATATCTACCTATAGGAGTTTGTTGTGAGAGGATTTTAGGTGATCAAGAGTTGTGATCACCAAAGTTCCTTCATTTGCTTTGAGGAGGCGGACGTGTGTGTTCGCATTGTTTCGGGTCCTAGTGAGGACTCGGTGGTTTAGAGTTCGTGTGTGAACTCTTGGTTTGAGGTGCGGCCTCGGCAAGCCGGTGGGCTTGCGGTGTGTACGGACTAGGGAGTCCGAGAGCTTATAGGTGTTGCAGCACCGGGTGATCCATTGGGATCGATTATAGTGAAAATCCTTCGTGTGTCGAAGGCGGGGATGTAGAGCAAGTGTGCTCGAACCTCGAAACAAATCTCTTGTGTTTGCAATTGCTCTTTCTCTCTCTCCCTTACTTGTTTATATCTTGCATGCTATTATTGTGCTTATCCTTATATGCTTGATATACATTTGTGCTTAATTGATATATATGCTTGGGGTTTGTTTGCTAACACTTGTATTCAACCAAGAGAGCCAACGCGGCACCTCAACCCTTATCTAGGGGAATCTAGAGGAGTTTGTCCAGAGCCCTTCACGGGGAATTCGGCAACACTCTTGTGTTATACGTGATGTTTAGTGTAAGAGTTTAGTTTAGGTCATAATAGTTTTTACTTCCGCATTATTTGGCATTAAGTGACCATTAGATTAGCCATCACCGATTCACCCCCCCCCTCTAGGTGATTTACAATTGGTATCAGAGCTTGGTACTCTGATTTGGGTCTTACAACCTAGAGTTAAAGATCCTCATTTTTAGGCTAATCACATTATTTGTACACACACCATGTACTTCATGTCACCACCCACCTTTGACATTCTTAACATCCAAATTTGGAAGGTTAAGATGTCTTTGTACCTCAAGGCCCTAGGTTTTCATGTTTATCTTGCTACAATTAAATATTCTTATGTTAATGATAGCAAATACATTGAGGCTAATGCAAAAGCCCTTCATGCTTTAAAGTCAACCCTAAATGATGATTATCTATCTAGGGTTTCTAACATTGATTCGGCTTTTGTAGCATGAAACATCATCACCTCTCTTGGCGAAAAGGATCTATATTATGTCGGGAGCGATTCGGACGTTGGAAGCGACACCTCCAACTTGTGCTATATGGTCCAAGGGGATAACCCCTTGAGGTAACTACCGAATCCGAGGTAGAAGATGATAACATGTCATATGATGAGCTCACTTCATTTTGTCAATTACTTCTTGAGAAATATGACATGATTAAGAAAGATAATAAAAATTTGAAAAAGAAACTTGATTGCATGCATATAGAACATGATTCATTTAGAAGTAACATTGCATGCTTTGAAAAAGGAAATAAAGATTTGAAAAATGAGAATGTTTCCTTGCTTTCAAAATTAAATGATTTATGTGAAGGAAACACTAGTTTGAAAAATGAAATGATTTTGGTGGAAAAACAAAAGGAAGTTGTTTTTCAAGAAAATAAATCTTTGAAAAGAAAATTGTTGAAAAAGAAAAAGATTTTGTTTCTAAAAAGAAAAAGAAAAATGATTCTATATCTCACCATGCTTTACATGCCACCACTAGTGAGATTAATGTTTTGAAAAATAAAATGGATTATTTGAGCTCAACTTTGAGCTCTTGTGCTTTTAATCATTCTAGGTTGGAGTCTATGTTTTCTAAGAAACAAACTCCACACACTCATGCACATCATCATCCACATCATGCTTATGTTGCACGTCATGATCACACTCACACATAAGCATCCTAAGGTGTACAAGTGTACACATTGTGGCCGCAAAGGCCATTTAGCAAATTTTGTTATGATAAGTTAAATGTCTTAAATTTTGCTAATAAAAATGTTTGGGTGCCTTACAATGCTAACCCCAAAGGACCCAAAAGAAAATGGGTACCAAAACCCCCACCGTGTGTTTTTGATGTAGGTGAGGACTCTCACACAACGTGAGAGAAATGGTGCCTTGATGGTGGATGCACTTGGACTTGATGGACACATATATGGATGCATCACTATCAAGGAGGTTTGGTGGGTCAACCACCATGTTTGGAGTTTTGGAACATAGTTCCTTAGTTGGTAACTATTTCTAAACTCTTATTTCATTTACATGCTTATTCATTTTTGACATCATATAGCATGTTCATGTTTTTGTGCTTCATGTGGTAAATACTAGTTTAAATGTAGTTTTTATTAAAACTTGGATTTATACATGTACAAGTAGTGAGCTACAAATTGATTCATATATGTTTGCAATTCATGCTCATTTGTACCCACTATATGCACATGTATAGCCTAGTTTTGATGATTTTTTTCATTTATACTTGTTTTGCCAATTTTCATGTTTTACTTCATGTATATGTATTTTTTATTCAAATCTAATAATATACATGTATATCCTTTTTGAGTCTCTTGCCTTCATGCAAATACTATTAATAGACTCGTTTTATGTTTGGGATATGTATGCATATTGTTAGATTTAGATAAATCATACATATACCTAGAAGTTTATTGTTTTTAATGAAAAATGAATTTTTCATGTTTTGATTCATGATCTTTTTGAGCCTAAATGAATATTTTTATGAAAATGCTAATTACATGATTCTTGTTCACTCGCACTTTATTTGTTTGTCATGACTTCGGTTCATGAACATATTTTTGAGCTTCATAGATCGAGTGTCAATTCTTGTATTTGGTATGATTCATGAAATACATATGATTTGTTTTCATGTTTTTGAAGGATCTTTAACTAGTTTTTCAAAATTATCTTTAACTAGTTAATTATTCTTCATTTGGTAGTGTTTTTCACTATAAAAATATTTTCAAATCTATTTTGAAAACTCTACCCATTTATGGGCGGATGGATGGGAGATCATGTTCATGTATGCTTTATGTGAAAATCATTTTAATCTTGAACTTGGTTGGGAGGTATAGGTTATGAGTTATATACTTGATTTACATTGTTATTTTCAATTGGTATCATTGGATCTTTTCAATTGGTATCTAAATTGATATCTTTGTATATACTCATATTTTGTTTTCTATATATGTATGCTCTAATTTTCAATTGGTATTATCCATTCTCATACATATATATGATTTTCGTGTGCTTGCTTTACATTGGTATACATCTTTAAGGCACAAAGTATGTTTATGCTAAGCTTGATCTAAAACTTTATTTTCAATTGGTATCTCAATTGACATTTTATAAAGCTTATGCATGTTTTTCATTTGGTATCAAAATGCTTCAAATTTGTTATAAATTTACATTGATATCAATATATTTTATCTATTTGAAAAATTAAAAATTTGTAATGTTTATTTACAATTTGTTTATTTACATTTGGTATCTTAAATTTTTTTTTTCAAGTGATACCTTTAAAAATGTTTTGATGTATATTGCCTATATGCAAGGGGAGCTTAACATCTATTCTACATATAAATTCATGTTGAGTGTATCTTGTATTGAGGAGCTTGACAACTCTTTTTTATGTGATACACGTGTGTAGGGGAGCTTCACATCTCCTCTTATGCATTACATATTATACGTTATGTAAATTAGGGCTTGTCATCCCTCTTTCATGTAATGTATATGTGTAGGGAAGTTACTTAACCGTCTTCCTCTTCATGAATGTATATCGCATATAAACTTTTATTGACTTAATTGTTTGCACCCCTTATTGATCTCTTTGTTTATGACAAAAAGGGGAGAAAAATTTGATGATTTTGTTTTTACTTTAACCCTTTGTTGATGATTGACAAAAAGGGGGAGAAAGATTTTGGTTTTATATGCATGTTTTGTGAAAAAGGATTATTTATGCATATATGTTTGGTTTTATATGCATGTTTTGTGAAAAAGGATTATTTATGCATATATGTTTGGTTTTGCAAATAGGAGAAAAGAATTTGGTTTGTTTTATGCTTGTTAGCATGTTTATCTCCATACATTTGCATACATGTTTATATCTATTTGTTTATTTGAGATGCATGAGTTAAGGGGGAGCTTCTTTGAAGCTTTACTTTAATCCATGCATATATAACTTCATGAGTTTTGTCATCATCAAAAAGGGGGAGATTGTTGGCCCGAAGGCCCATCACTCTAGTTTTGATGATGATCAACTCATGTAATTATAGTACTAATGATCTTGTGTTTAATTAGTGACAGATTCATGATCAAGATCTTAGTAGGTGCATAGCTTCAACAAAGGATTTAAAGCCATATTTTGGAGCTAGCACGGGGTTTGGACCAAGTCAAGAAGGCTTTAAGTGAAGACTTCAAGAAGATACAGACTTGTGTCTAGGTTTGTTTTAGAAGATTTTATTTTTAGATAAAATGTAAAGGATAGAATAGTTGGTGGATTGCTCAAGTACATTTACACACACACTCTTGATAGTTTTGTTTTTAGAAAAGAATTTTCATTTTGGAAAAATACTATTTTGGTTTTTGGTAATCAATGTTTACATGTTTTTAACCAAAGCCATGTTTAGTGCATAAAGTCAAAAACATAGATATTTCACCATGTCTGTGTAGTGGATCATATCCATACACTCTATGCTTTAAAAGTTGTTTAAATATCTTGTTTTTGTTTTTGGTGAAGTTTTGAAAAACAAGTTTTAGAAAAATCAAGTTTTGGAAAATACTGTTTTCATTTGAGCCAATATTTCCAAGTTACAAAAATAGTCCAAATCATTTGTAACATGCCTTGATTTTGTGCAAGCATGTTTGTTTATCAAAGTATATTGGTAAAACTATTTTTGTAGATTTTCTGTGATTTTATGGGATTTTATGTGAGCCAAAAAGTCCAAGTTTTAAATCCCTTTAGTTTTCTGATCTGGCGTTAGCCGGTCGACCGGGTCGGTCGACCGACGTGCACAGACGTGCACGCCAGTTCTGGCAGGAGGCCGGTCGACCGAGACGGACAACCGTCCAGAGAGCTCTGCTCTCTGGAAAGGCCCCGGACGGCCGGGCGGCCGACCGGACAGAGAGACTTGCTCTCTGTATCCTGGCCTCGGTCGACCGGCCGGTCGACCGATGGCGCAACGGTCTGAAATATGACCGTTGGCCGGACGACCGGGCGGTCGTCCGACAGCTCTGTCAGACCCCAACGGCTAGTTTTCCAGACTCTATAAAATGAGGCATTTGGGGCTGTTTTGATTAAGATTTTAGGAGAATTTTCACGCCAGTTTTTCCTATCCTTTCAAGAGGTTTTCTCCACATATTTGAGAGCAAATATTTCCAATCAAAAGGAGAGTTTTATTAAGAGTGTTTAAAAAGAGATTTCTAGTTTTCCTCCATTCTCATCCTTGTTTTCTCACACAACACTTGAGCTATCCATTGCTATATCTACCTATAGGAGTTTGTTGTGAGAGGATTTTAGGTGATCAAGAGTTGTGATCACCAAAGTTCCTTCATTTGCTTTGAGGAGGCGGACGTGTGTGTTCGCATTGTTTCGGGTCCTAGTGAGGACTCGGTGGTTTAGAGTTCGTGTGTGAACTCTTGGTTTGAGGTGCGGCCTCGGCAAGCCGGTGGGCTTGCGGTGTGTACGGACTAGGGAGTCCGAGAGCTTGTAGGTGTTGCGGCACCGGGTGATCCATTGGGATCGATTATAGTGGAAATCCTTCGTGTGTCGAAGGCGGGGATGTAGAGCAAGTGTGCTCGAACCTCGAAACAAATCTCTTGTGTTTGTGATTGCTCTTTCTCTCTCTCCCTTACTTGTTTATATCTTGCATGCTATTATTGTGCTTATCCTTATATGCTTGATATACATTTGTGCTTAATTGATATATATGCTTGGGGTTTGTTTGCTAACACTTGTATTCAACCAAGAGAGCCAACGCGGCACCTCAACCCTTATCTAGGGGAATCTAGAGGAGTTTGTCCAGAGCCCTTCACGGGGAATTCGGCAACACTCTTGTGTTATACGTGGTGTTTAGTGTAAGAGTTTAGTTTAGGTCATAATAGTTTTTACTTCCGCATTATTTGGCATTAAGTGACCATTAGATTAGCCATCACCTATTCACCCCCCTCTAGGTGATTTACAAAAACATGGGATAACAGAAAGAGGATATTATCAAATCTATTCCAACTAAATCAGATTTATTTGGATATATTATCCTTACTTGAGAAATCAATAAAGATAACCCAAATCCAGAAGTCCACAGATGAACTTATCAGTATACAAAGGGATAATAAGTAAAGGATATTGGTTGTTGGGCCAGCAATTTGAGCTCATCCCTTCACCACCCTTTGCCACTCCTTTTATCCTATAAATACTGCAATTCCTGAAGGCAAAAGGGAGAACGATTAAGTAGAGAGTAGAATAGATTTTTGTATAGGTTTAACCTAGGTTCTTCTTTCTCTTTTAATGTTATTTTTATTTTTCTTTATGTAATTGAGATGAGAGAAGAGTTTAATGGAGGAATGAGAAAGGAGCTTATACTGAGAGTGATACTGGTTGAATCCAATAGACTCGAGACTGCTTCGCCATTGCAAGTGCCCTTGATGGCCTATGGTGATGAATAACCATTCCTTTGTTAGTTTAGATTGCCCTTTTATTCATAGTGTCGATCGGGAACGGGGAAGATCCTACACCCCATGCTTGATCGGCTTCAAAGACTAGGTAAGTCATAGCGACGGATCCAAGATATATGAGGACGGAAGAGGTATGAGAAAGGAGCTTATACTGAGAGTGATACTGGTTGAATCCAATAGCCTCGAGACTGCTTCGCCATTGCAAGTGCCCTTGATGGCCTATGGTGATGAACAACCATTCCTTTGTTAGTTTAGACTGCCCTTTTATTCATAGTGTCGATCGGGAACGAGGAAGATCATACACCCCATGCTTGATCGGCTTCAAAGACTAGGTAAGTCATAGCGACGGATCCAAGATATATGAGGACGGAAGAGGTAAGTAAGAATTTTTGGTTTTCTTTTAATTCTTATTTTAGAATTCTACTCCAAAATCAACATTCTCTTCTTTATTTAGTTTTTCCTTTTCTTTTGTAAATGAAACAATAACAACAACATCATCATTTTTTCTTTTACCATCTTCTTCACATCTTCTAACTTAACTTTTTTATTTTTTTTCTAAAACTCAGAAGAAAACTCCTAACATGTTTTTGTAAATTCAAAAAGAAACGAACTTACTTAAACGCTTCCATCGCTAGTCCCTCCTTGTGAATCACGACCCGCATAGTCACTTGCTATCGCAGTAGTATTGAGAACTTGCACTTCTATTTTGTATTTCTAAAATTTTATATTTTTCTGTGCAGATTAAACCTCAATCACTCGGGGTCAGAAACAGAAGATGTAAGCAAAGATCTGAGGACTACGACTATCCTCACAGTACTAAGAAAACATTAGGAAATTTGTATTTTACCATGACAGCGACCACAGTCACAGTCTTAAGAAAAAAATTACTATACAAAAACTAGCAAAATTTGTGTTTCACCAGGACTGCGACTTTAATCACAGTCAGAATCAGATTATGTAAGCAAACAATTTAGGTCTGCAACTGTGGTCGCAGTACTAACAAAACATTACGAAATTTGTGTTTTATCATGACTACGACTGTAATCCTAAAAACATATTTAACCACAATTTATGTTGGTTTATAAAAACTACGTCTTTGATTGCGGTTCTTATAAATCACCAACTATAAGCAAAAATTAAGACTACGACTATAGTTGCACTACTAACACAACAGTAAATAAATTGTGTATAGTTTTATGTTTTTTCGTACTAACTTTTTCTTCTTCAATCTCTAATAGATTGATATCTTCAAGGGCTTTACTAATATTGTGCATGTCCCATCATACTGCCCTTTGAGTTTTGTCCTCCATTCTCTTTCTTAGCTTGACAATTTGAACTCTTTCAATAACTGTAACGCCCCGATCCCGCGGATACGGGGACGTCACTGCGACGTATATACGCAGGTCAGAAATACCCCCACGTATATACGCTAAGCATCAGTACAGGCAAGAATCAGAGTACGGAAGCGAGTGGTGCATTATACATTCCAACATATGAGTACAATTACAAAGTTATCACCAGAGGTGACAATATTACAAGAATATTACATCACCGACAGGCGTAAATGCGAGAATACACAGAGGTGTACAAGTATGAACAGTACAAAAGGGCGCTCACGAGATAGCTAGAGAAGCCGCGAGCCAACTAGGGGGAGTAAGGATGGGACAGGAGCTACAGCTGGTCTGTCTGCTCCGCAGAAGTAAGTTTGGTCCTCAACAGGAAGAATCCCCTTCAGTCTAAGCTTCGAGACCTGGACATGAGGATCCAGAGGAGTCAGAACTCCCCAGGCGAGTGGTGATACGAAAGCCAGGTGACGAGCATGGATAAGCACATGTGTATCAATAAAACCGAGTCATAATCATGCATTGAAAACCGTGTTGTGAGCATAAGCATGCAGGAGCAAGTAGATATAAAACAAGTGATATCAAGCGGAACTACTCATGATATGATAAGATAAGAACAGGAGACTGCGGAATAGAATATAAGTGGAAAGGCAGGACATGAACAGGTATAATATAATAATCATAAATCTGGAAATCCGAAGTAAAACCTGACGAATGCAATTGTGGCGAAACAAGTGGTATAACCAAGTTGTAGGACAACATAACAAGTTATTATCTTGGCATTTTATTATTATTACTCGTCTGACCCATATATCTAGGTATGTGTTCCGGTGTACATCTCAACACACATACATCCATATATAAGTAAGTCGAGGTTGGTTATTGGAAGCTGATGAAGAACTGATAGCTCATACTTATAGTAGTTCCCGTCCGCCCGGGACACAGCCATTGGGGGCCTTAAATCCCCCTAACACGCATCTTCTGGGGGCATGAAATCCCCCTAACACGAATCGTCAGTTTTGTATTCCATTACTATAAGCAAGGCATCATACCGGCATCCATCACTTCCTCCCATTTCCCATGCAAGTTATCCTCTTTATGGCTTATTAACATAATTATCGGATTACGGGAATGAGTAGGATCATAACTGGTCATAACAGGAGTACATAACAAGCATAACAGGAGTTCATAACAAGAGATCAAGTTCTACATTCCCGTAATGTGATAATCATAAGTAGAGAGTTAATCATAACAGGTATCAGATTTTAATCATGACAGTGACAAGTGATCGGGTAGGTGACAGGTTATAAGTCATGTCATAATAAGGAACAAGTGTCAAGCAGCAGCATATCAGGTGTCATGTGTTATATGCCTTGGAGGTGATATTAGACACGTGGCAAGTCATATCATGACAGGTGACAAGTGATAAGAGATAACATAGCAGGAACATGCATCAAGCAGTAACATGTTAGGTGATACATAATGCCAATACAAGTCGACCCGACGAAGCGGGAAAAATCGAATAGAGGCGAGAACACTCGCCTAAATCTTTAGAAAACACAGTGAAATCCCCGATCTCCGGAATCCAGGAAATGAACGCGTCAACGCGTTTAAAGAGAAAGTGATAGAGAGAGGAGAAAATCAAGAGAGAGAGAGAGAAGAGAGAATGAACCAAGAGGAGAGAGAATGGAGACGCGGGAAAAGCAGACGCGGGAAATAGCAAACGCGGGAAATAGCGTTGCAGGGATGTCACAAACGCGGGGTTCGAGACCCGCGTTCTAGTAAGGACACGAGGAGAACGCAGACGCGAGCATGAACTCCGCGTCGCGTTGATATAAGAAAGCGAAGGTCGCGTTAAATAACTATTTGGACGCAGGAGTAAAATCCGCGTCTAGAAATCAACAGAAAGAAAGAGAGAGACAGAGAAAGAAGGAGAGTAAGACGCAGGGAAAGAGTGAGGGAAATCAGAGAAGAAAAGGAAATGAAAAAGGAAAGGAAAGGAAAAGAAGGAAAGGAAAGGAAAAAGAAGAAAGAATGAAAAGGGAAGGGAGGATGGCCGGCGATGGCCGGCGGTCACCGGCGGCGGTCGGAGATGGCCGGAAGTGGCCGGAGATGGCCGGAAAAGGTGGCCAAAGCTCCAAGCCCAAATCAATGGTGGAGTGCAAGTGTAGTTGAAAATGAAAAATTAGAGTTTTGCAAAAGGAGTTTCGGAGAGCGATGCAATAGCTCGTCGGAAAGAGCACGACGAGGAGAGGAAGATGGCATGGTCGTTGGTGGTGGAAATGGAGGTGGAGAAGGTGGAGATGGGCCGGCCAAAGGAGGGAGCAAGAGGCTCTTTGGCTGCTGGTGCGTTCTCTGGAAAGAGAGGGAAAGGAAAAGGAAGAATGAAAGAGAAGGGGGAAAATGGGGGTGTATATATAAGGAGGAAAGATTATAATATAATATAGTCATCTCACCAAATAAAATGAGACCTGCGTCTCATCAAAGAATGGCTGCGTCCAGGCCAAATGAACTAGACGCGGAGAAAAATCCGCGTCCAGGAGGATAAACGCGAGTTTTGTGTTTGCCAGAAAAGACAAAAAGGCATGGTGATAAGATTCAGAGTTAATTGTTGGAATTGGTATGGTTGTTGCCTGTTGATGAACTTGGCTCTCCCTTGCTCTGATATTGGTCCCGGCTCTGATTTTGGTCCCGGCTCTGATACCAATTGTTGGATCGTTGAGATAAGGACTAATTGCGGAATTATCTCTTGTAAGCAACTATAGATCTGAAATAACTCAAGTCAACACAAATCTAAAACAAGAAGGATTAGCGTTAAGTAAATAAACAAAATAAATAACTTGCATGTAAAGGAAAACAAATCTCAGAAATTGACAAACGCAAACAAAGAGATTTATCCTGGTTCGGTCCTTGTGACCTACATCCAGTCCCCAAACCACCCGCTTGAGATTTTCTTTTAACCTTGATCTTGCCACCCAAAATCAATACAACATGTACACCACTTGTCGAATCCCCTTCGCCAATGTGTACACCTTCTCTTCCACCAAGAGAACACCTTTTACCTTTGTACAACTGCCTCTACAACCAAGAAGCCTCCCGTGTACAATGGTCACCTTGTACAGCTTGCCTCTTCAACCAAGAAGCCTCCCGTGTACAATGAACACTTTGAGAATTACAACTCTTTTCCTATAGGCTTGATACTGAATGTGTATGTGGACAAGGTACAGTATAGGAAACAAAAACTTCAGAGAATCTTCACAATGGAATTGGCTTTTGGTGAAGACTGAAGTTAGGAAAACAGTTTTCAGATTTACAGATTTTGACTTTTGGAAAACTGATGGAAAATCTTGGTAAATGGCCTTTGGTATAACTTCCCTATTTATAGCTGAAGACTAGGGTTAGTTAGGGAGTTAATAGGTGCAATTTGAATCAAAGGAACGTTGAAAACAGTTGCACAAAAGACCAACAGTCAAAAACTGTCCAACAGTCAGAACTGCCTATTAGTCGACTTGCCCAAAGAGTTAGTGTAACGCCCCGATCCGGCGGGTACGGAGACGTTACTGCGACGTATATACGCAGGTCAGAAATACCCTCACGTATATACGCTAAGCATCAGTACAGGCAAGAATCAGAGTACGGAAGCAAATGGTGCATTATACATTCCAACATATGAGTACAATTACAAAGTTATCACCAGAGGTGATCCAATATTACATGAATATTACATCACTGATATGCGCAATTGCGAGATTACAAAGAGATGTACAAGTATGAACAGTATAAAAGGCACTCACGAGTTTACAAAAGGAAAACTCGAGAGGCACACAGGGGGCCTGGAAGGATAGAGCTCTGGGCGGTCTGCTGGAGATCCACGCTACCGCTGCGCCACTCTGATCAGCAACTGGGAGAATCCACACGCTCCAAGCTCCATGACCTGGACATGAGGATCCAGGGGAGTCAGATGAAACTCCCCAGGCGAGTGGTGATACGAAAGCCAGATGGCGTGCTAAGATAAGTACAAGTGTATCGATAAAACCGAATCAAACCGATTACGAGCAAAACCGATTGTACAAGCTTAGGTCACGGCCCCATGAGACTAGTACCTCGAAGGAATAATCCAAACAAGGAAACCCTCATCTATATACCTTTATCCCATGTTACCGTAATCCAAGCGCGTACAACCCGAGTTACAAAACAACACAGCAAATTGCATAATGGTCATAACAGGAGTACATAACAGGAATAACAGGAATCATAACAAGCATAACGGGAGTTCATAACAGGCATAATAGGATACGTAGTTGGCATCTTTTATTATTATTACTCGTCTGACCCATATATCTAGGTATGTGTCCTGGTGTACATCTCAACACACATACATCCATATATAAGCAAGCCGAGGTTTGTTACTGGAAGATGATGAAGAACTGATAGCTCCTCTTATAGTAGTTCCCGACCGCCCGGGACACAGCCATATGGGGGCCTTAAATCCCCCTAACACGCATCTTCTGAGGGCCTTAAATCCCCCTAACACGAATCGTCAGTTCTGGTATTCCACTACTATAAGTAAGGCATCATACCGGCATCCATCACTTCCTCCTATTCCCCGTACAAGTTGTCCTTTTTATGGCTTGTTAACAATATTATCAGATTACGGGAATGAGTAGGATCATAACTTGTCATAACAGGAATCACAACGGGAATCATAACAGGAATCATAACAGGCATAACTGGAGTACATAACAAGAGATCAGGTACTACATTCCCGTAAGGTGATAATCAAGAGTAGAGAGTTATTCATAACAGGTATCAGGTTTTATCAAGCCAATGACAAGTGTTCATGACAGGAGGTATAACATGAGTTAGTATCAAGTAGTAGCATGTCGGGTGTCAGGTGATAACATATCAGACAGGTATATGTCAGCTTGTATCTGGCGATGGTAAAGTGATAGTTGAGTAACATCAAGTGGAGCTGAGCAATTGAAGGCACGTGATCAATACAAAATCCATGGGAAGGGTCTATTTCTAATAAAGGGATCAAACACAGCAGTCAGCCAATTCTAGTCGACTAGGGAAAATAAGTAGTCGACTAGAGAAGGAGTTAGTCGACTATAGAGGAGGACCAAGTCGACTAATAAGGCCGCGTCTCATAGGGTCGCGTCTTCAGAAAAAGTTAGTCGACTAGGAGTAAAGGAGTAGTCGACTAATAAGGTCGCGTCTCGTAGAGCCGCGTCTTCAAGAAAAGGTTAGTCGACTAAAAAAAAAGGGTTAGTCGACTAATAGGGTCGCGTCTTCAGAAAAAGGGTTGCGTTTCAATGAGTTAGTCGACTAGGATAAGGGGGTAGTCGACTAATAAAGGGTTCAAGTCGACTAATGACTGGGTCAAGTCGACTAACAGAGTGCAAACAGAGAGCAGAACCTGACTTTTGAGGGTTTGTGTTTGTTGATTATCTAGCATGATATAAAAATTCAAGTATGAGAATAAGTTGTCCAAGTCTTTGGCGAGGAAAACCACTCGCCTAAAAATGTTACTTTGAAGCCTTGTGCATCCGGAATAATCGTTGTCGTCAATTATCACTAAAACGATTACCGGAATAATCGCGAACGATTACCGGAATAATCTACGGCGATATTGTCGACGAAGAAGAGCACGGCCCCAATCCGAAAGGAGGGCACCGGCCTTCACAAGGGAAGGAGGTTGATGGTGCAAGTATAGTTCACTTTGAAAAAAATGGGATTTTGCAAACGATGTTACGGGGAGCGACGAGTTGGCTAGAATGAAAGAGCTCGCCGAGGAGTTGATATTGGTGTGGTTCATGGTGTCCAAGGAGGTGTAGGTGGTGGTGGAAATGGTGGAGAAGGTGGTGGTGAGAATGGGTTGTTTGGTGTTTTATGGTGGAAAAGAGGAAGAAGAAGATGATATGGAGGTGGTGTTGTGGTTGGAAATGGAGGAGGAGATGGAGGGGAGAATGGTGGAGGATTTGGTGAAGGAGTGGTGGAGGAGATGGGTGGCCAAAGGAGAGAGAAGGAGGCTCTTTTGGGCTGCTGTTGGCCTCTCTGTTGGCTGCAAAAAGAAGAAGAAGAGAAATGAAAGAGAGAGAAGGAGGGAGTGGTTATATAATGGAAGGAGATATAATATAATATTGTTGTCCTCTCTTTCCAAGACAAAAGAGAACGCACAAGGGAAGTTGTGTCTCCTTCTCCAAACGCAGCCCTCCACCTGCGTTTAGGCCAAAATGGGCCAAACGCGGGAATTAAAGCCGCGCCCAGGGAAAAAGCCAAAAAGCTGCGTTTTAACAAAAGGACAAAAGTCATAATGACTTGATTGGAATTGATTAGCAGTGCATTAAATGCAGCATGGGGAGGCATGGAGAGGATCTCCGCATTAAATGAAGAATCCCAGGTAGGTGAAACTCGCGTTTGGCGAGGAGAGAGAAAAGTGGGAAAATATCTGGATACTATTCCGGATCTGGGAAAACACCGAAAACTCCGGAAAAGTCCAAAAATAAAATAGCTTGAAAAGTTCCCCAAAAATTCTCAAAAATAACAAATATTATAAAAAGATTTTTGGTGAAATCGGTTTTCATAAATTCAATCTCATTTTCAAAATAAAAATCCTAAAGTCAACAGTCAATATCGGTCTACACCGGGTTGGCCGGATTTTTAATAAAATTAGAAAAATCCCAGAAAATGTATTTGGATAGAAAATATGATTTTAAGAAGTTGCAGGAAAGCCGTTTCTTAAGATTCAACTCTGTTTGTAAATTAAAAATCCGAGAATCGGTCAGCGGTATCGGTCGACCCCGGTTTTGAAGAATTTCAATTTAATTCTGAAAAATTCCAGAAAATCATAGAAAATCTAAAATATTAGAAAATGATGTTTAAACTGAAATCGGTCAAATTGGAATACCAGAAAGACTAAATCGAGCAATTCACTAGGATCGGGTTCCCGATTCAGATTAAGGCTGACTCCGAGTTCACGAATCCAGATCCAAGGTAAAACGATCATATAAACAATTCATAATACAAAACCAATACAGGAAGCAAATCGAAAAATACGATCGGAAAATCTGAATACGCAACTAAGTACGTATTCCGGGAGTGGGGTGTTACAATCCATCCACCTTACAAAAATTGCGTCCTCGCAATTTCGATAAGGGGAAGATGAACACAAGAGGGACAAGGACAGGAATTATACCAATCAAGATATGAATCACTGCAGGTAGGGCTTCCCAAGTCGACTAAACAATAATCTGAATATAGACATCTTCTGCACTTCCTGCCGCATAAATCTTTAAACGATGCCAAATATACTGACCATAAATAAAGAAGACCGATAATTAAGAATTCCGAAGACCAGGCATCGATCACTCTGAAAGATATAACCGAGAATATAGAATACCCGAGCTTCATAGAGTTGGCCGAAGAGATCACATAATAGCTTCACTTGGAACCAGCCGCTACCTCTCTAGTCTATTCATATCTTAAGTTGGTATAAAGGCTTCGAAAAACCAAAACAGGGTAAAGATGGAAGGGATTAGGAATCAAAGGAAAGATGATCAAGAATAGAAAACTCTGTACTTGTAGTTGGAGTGTATAACCAGGACTCATGCATTCCAGTTGCAAATTTCTTTACCATTAATTTGCCATCTGGACGTACTGAGGATGCGAGAGCCTAGGCTCTGA
The DNA here is from genome assembly GCA_038442645.1 of Agave tequilana. Lineage (NCBI taxonomy): Eukaryota > Viridiplantae > Streptophyta > Magnoliopsida > Asparagales > Asparagaceae > Agave > Agave tequilana. The sequence continues at coordinate 195,209 of JAVJIF010003369.1, read as the reverse complement.
TACCACCCTGTAACGCCCCGATTCGGCGGGTACGGAGACGTTACTGCGACGTATATACGCAGGTCAGAAATACCCTCACGTATATACGCTAAGCATCAGTACAGGCAAGAATCAGAGTACGGAAGCAAATAGTGCATTATACATTCCAACATATGAGTACAATTACAAAGTTATCACCAGAGGTGATCCAATATTACATGAATATTACATCACTGATATGCGCAATTGCGAGATTACAAAGAGATGTACAAGTATGAACAGTATAAAAGGCACTCACGAGTTTACAAAAGGAAAACTCGAGAGGCACACAGGGGGGCCTGGAAGGATAGAGCTCTGAGCGGTCTGCTGGAGATCCACGCTACCGCTGCGCCACTCAGATCAGCAACTGGGAGAATCCACACGCTCCAAGCTCCATGACCTGGACATGAGGATCCAGGGTAGTCAGATGAAACTCCCCAGGCGAGTGGTGATACGAAAGCCAGATGGTGTGCTAAGATAAGTACAAGTGTATCGATAAAACCGAATCAAACCGATTACGAGCAAAACCGATTGTACAAGCTTAGGTCACGGCCCCATGAGACTAGTACCTCGAAGGAATAATCCAAACAAGGAAACCCTCATCTATATACCTTTATCCCATGTTACCGTAATCCAAGCGCGTACAACCCGAGTTACAAAACAACACAGCAAATTGCATAATGGTCATAACAGGAGTACATAACAGGAATAACAGGAATCATAACAAGCATAACGGGAGTTCATAACAGGCATAACAGGATACGTAGTTGGCATCTTTTATTATTATTACTCGTCTGATCCATATATCTAGGTATGTGTCCTGGTGTACATCTCAACACACATACATCCATATATAAGCAAGCTGAGGTTTGTTATTGGAAGATGATGAAGAACTGATAGCTCCTCTTATAGTAGTTCCCGACCGCCCGGGACACAGCCATATGGGGGCCTTAAATCCCCCTAACACGCATCTTCTGAGGGCCTTAAATCCCCCTAACACGAATTGTCAGTTCTGGTATTCCACTACTATAAGTAAGGCATCATACCGGCATCCATCACTTCCTCCCATTCCCCGTGCAAGTTGTCCTTTTTATGGCTTGTTAACAATATTATCAGATTACGGGAATGAGTGGGATCATAACTTGTCATAACAGGAATCATAACGGGAATCATAACAGGAATCATAACAGGCATAACTGGAGTACATAACAAGAGATCAGGTACTACATTCCCGTAAGGTGATAATCAAGAGTAGAGAGTTATTCATAACAGGTATCAGGTTTTATCAAGCCAATGACAAGTGTTCATGACAGGAGGTATAACATGAGTTAGTATCAAGTAGTAGCATGTCGGGTGTCAGGTGATAACATATCAGACAGGTATATGTCAGCTTGTATCTGGCGATGGTAGAGTGATAGTTGAGTAACATCAAGTGGAGCTGAGCAATTGAAGGCACGTGATCAATACAAAATCCATGGGAAGGGTCTATTTCTAATAAAGGGATCAAACAAAGCAGTCAGCCAATTCTAGTCGACTAGGGAAAATAAGTAGTCGACTAGAGAAGGAGTTAGTCGACTATAGAGGAGGACCAAGTCGACTAATAAGGCCGCGTCTTCAGAAAAAGTTAGTCGACTAGGAGTAAAGGAGTAGTCGACTAATAAGGTCGCGTCTCGTAGAGCCGCGTCTTCAAGAAAAGGTTAGTCGACTAGAAAAAAGGGGTTAGTCGACTAATAGGGTCGCGTCTTCAGAAAAAGGGTTGCGTTTCAATGAGTTAGTCGACTAGGATAAGGGGGTAGTCGACTAATAAAGGGTTCAAGTCGACTAATGACTGGGTCAAGTCGACTAACAGAGTGCAAACAGAGAGCAGAACCTGACTTTTGAGGGTTTGTGTTTGTTGATTATCTAGCATGATATAAAAATTCAAGTATGAGAATAAGTTGTCCAAGTCTTTGGCGAGGAAAACCACTCGCCTAAAAATGTTACTTTGAAGCCTTGTGCATCCGGAATAATCGTTGTCGTCAATTATCACCAAAACGATTACCGGAATAATCGCGAACGATTACCGGAATAATCTACGGCGATATTGTCGACGAAGAAGAGCACGGCCCCAATCCGAAAGGAGGGCACCGGCCTTCACAAGGGAAGGAGGTTGATGGTGCAAGTATAGTTCACTTTGAAAAAAATGGGATTTTGCAAACGATGTTACGGGGAGCGACGAGTTGGCTAGAATGAAAGAGCTCGCCGAGGAGTTGATATTGGTGTGGTTCGTGGTGTCCAAGGAGGTGTAGGTGGTGGTGGAAATGGTGGAGAAGGTGGTGGTGAGAATGGGTTGTTTGGTGTTTCTTGGTGTTTTATGGTGGAAAAGAGGAAGAAGAAGATGATATGGAGGTGGTGTTGTGGTTGGAAATGGAGGAGGAGATGGAGGGGAGAATGGTGGAGGATTTGGTGAAGGAGTGGTGGAGGAGATGGGTGGCCAAAGGAGAGAGAAGGAGGCTCTTTTGGGCTGCTGTTGGCCTCTCTGTTGGCTGCAAAAAGAAGAAGAAGAGAAATGAAAGAGAGAGAAGGAGGGAGTGGTTATATAATGGAAGGAGATATAATATAATATTGTTGTCCTCTCTTTCCAAGACAAAAGAGAACGCACAAGGGAAGTTGTGTCTCCTTCTCCAAACGCAGCCCTCCACCTGCGTTTAGGCCAAAATGGGCCAAACGCGGGAATTAAAGCCGCGCCCAGGGAAAAAGCCAAAAAGCTGCGTTTTAATAAAAGGACAAAAGTCATAATGACTTGATTGGAATTGATTAGCAGTGCATTAAATGCAGCATAGGGAGGCATGGAGAGGATCTCCGCATTAAATGCAGAATCCCAGGTAGGTGAAACTCGCGTTTGGCGAGGAGAGAGAAAAGTGGAAAAATATCTGGATACTATTCCGGATCTGGGAAAACACCGAAAACTCCGGAAAAGTCCAAAAATAAAATAGCTTGGAAAGTTCCCCAAAAATTCTCAAAAATAACAAATATTATAAAAAGATTTTTGGTGAAATCGGTTTTCATAAATTCAATCTCATTTTTAAAATAAAAATCCTAAAGTCAACAGTCAATATCGGTATACACCGGGTTGGCCGGATTTTTAATAAAATTAGAAAAATCCCAGAAAATGTATTTGGATAGAAAATATGATTTTAAGAAGTTGCAGGAAAGCCGTTTCTTAAGATTCAACTCCGTTTGTAAATTAAAAATCCGAGAATCGGTCAGCGGTATCGGTCGACCCCGGTTTTGAAGAATTTCAATTTAATTATGGAAAATTCCAGAAAATCATAGAAAATCTAAAATATTAGAAAATGATGTTTAAAACTGAAATCGGTCAAATTGGAATACCAGAAAGACTAAATCGAGCAATTCACTAGGATCGGGTTCCCGGTTCAGATTAGGGCTAACTCCGAGTTCACGAATCCAGATCCAAGGTAAAACGATCATATAAACAATTCATAATACAAAACCAATACAGGAAGCAAATCGAAAAAATACGATCGGAAAATCTGAATACGCAACTAAGTACGTATTCCGGGAGCGGGGTGTTACAGTTAGTCGACTAACCTAAGCAAAATTCCTTCTATTAGTCGACTATGTTTAGCTATTAGTCGACTATGTCAGTGGCCGTTAGAAGAACAGTTTCAGAATAACTACTTCAAGTCGACTGCAACTAACAACTTAGTCGACTTGACAAGGGATTAGTCGACTAGGGGATTTCTATAAGTCGACTAGAAAAATGAATTAGTCGACTTGGTTTACTGTCGGTCGACTAATTGATCAAACAGAGAGTTGGGTCAATTTCTGGACACAGAATTAGTCGACTTGGGTTTCTGGTTAGTCGACTACATCAAGGATTAGTCGACTTGACTTATGTATAAGTCAACTAATGGACCAAAGAAGTGTTGGTTTGTGTCAAGGCTTTTACACTCTATTTCAACTTTACAAACCACACTTTATCAACTCTCCTTGGCACATCTTGATCATGTCGGACTCTTGATTCGTCATGTTTTAGAGCTCCAAATGAATTGATCTTCACAAACGTCTTCATCGAAATAGGTTCCAACATTCTCCCCCTTTTTGATGATGACGCTTTGTGTGCACAAGTCCTCCCCCCGCAGAAAATATGTTATATTTTCCTCCCCCTGCAGAAATTGGGTTATAACAAATAGAGAAATACTTTGTTCTCCCCCTGCAACAAATATATTAGTACATATATATAATTGTTCTTTATCAATTTTTATATGGTACCTGCAAGATAAACGTTAGATGGTACCAAACATAAAAGAACATATTTAACATTTAGGAGTCCAAATCCATTTAGAATTTGGTTTCCACCTGTTAATATACACATAGTTGCAAGAATCACATATATCATGAATGTATGAAGCAATATATGTATTTTTATCATAAACATTTAAGTTCTTTGGAATTCATATAAACTTACTTTTCTTAGTCTTACTTTTTACAAAAGAACTATATGGATTACTATAACATGAAGATTTTGCAATAAAACCAATACCATGATTATCATGTGACAAATTCTGAAAAGATAATAGATCATTTAATTTTTCTTTTCCTTTATTAAACTTAGTTACATTTTGCATAAGATCTTCATATTTATTTTTGAAAACTAACAAGTCTTTATCCAATATAGAAATCCTTTCATTCAAAGACTTAGTTTCCTTTTTCAAAAAAATGTTCTCTTTTATAAATTTCTCATTTTCAATTTTCAAAGATGATATGACTTTTTCAGATTCATCTTGTTGAGAATATAGAAGATACTTGAAAAGCATAACATGAATTTTCCTTTAAAAGTTTTTCATTTTCTTTTGATAAAACTTTGTTTTTCAGTTTTTCATTTTTCAAATCACTAAATAATTCATGAAATGCATCAGAAAGTTCAGAAAATGATACCTCTTCATCTTCTATGGCCATATAACATAAGTTAACACGTTCAGTGGATTCTTCTTCATCAGAAGATGAGGAATCACTGTATTATGAAGATGCTTCGTAGTTCTTCTTCTTTCTGAACTTTTTGTACTTATCCTTCTTTTTAAGCAAAGGGCAATTCATCTTCATATGACCTGGTTTATCACAATTAAAGCACTTGAATTTACCTTACTTAAGAAATTTCCTGAACTTCTTTGAGAGCATTGCCATCTCCTCTTCGTCATCATTGTCCATGTCGGAAGATGCATGGAAGGCGAGTTCTTTCTTCTTTGAACGGTGTTGTCGTTCGTCCTTCTTCCTTTCTTCTAACTGCACTTCATAAGCCATTAGATTACCGATTAGGTTTTCTAATGTCATAGTTGAGAGATCATTCGCCTCTTCAATGGCGGTTGTCTTTTTCTCCCATTCTGGTGTGAGTGCACGAAGGATCTTTCGAACTCTTTCGACTTGGGTGTAGTCCTTTCCAAGGGATGCTAATGTATTGGTGATGTCGGTGAATCTTGTAACCATTTCGGATATGGTTTCATTCTCCTCCATTTTAAATAACTCAAACCTGTGGACAAGAACAGATATTTTAGATTCCTTAACTTTATTAGTGCCTTCGTGTGTTACCTGAAGAGTATGCCAAATTTGATGTGCAGAAGTTGCTGTTGACACTCGGTTGAACTCTTCTTTGGTAAGGGCATAGAATAGAGCATTCATTGCTTTGGCGTCAAGGTTCGCGTTCTTCTTTTGATCTTCACTCCAAGCGTTGTAGTTGGTTGTGGGCTTGGTGTATGATGCTTCTACGATGTTCCAAAGGTCGTAGTTGAGTGACTGCAAGTATATCTTCATTCTACACTTCCAATAGTTGTAGTTGGTTCCGTCAAATAGCGGTGGACGTTGTGTAGAATGTCCTTTGAATTGGGATGATGAGAACTCCGTTGCCATCTTTGTTGTTGACTTGTACCCGCTCTGATACCAATTGTTGGAATTGGTATGGTTGTTGCCTGTTGATGAACTTGGCTCTCCCTTGCTCTGATATTGGTCCCGGCTCTGATATTGGTCCCGGCTCTGATACCAATTGTTGGATCGTTGAGATAAGGACTAATTGCGGAATTATCTCTTGTAGGCAACTATAGATCTGAAATAACTCAAGTCAACACAAATCTAAAACAAGAAGGATTAGCGTTAAGTAAATAAACAAAATAAATAACTTGCATGTAAAGGAAAACAAATCTCAGAAATTGACAAACGCAAACAAAGAGATTTATCCTGGTTCGGTCCTTGTGACCTACATCCAGTCCCCAAGCCACCCGCTTGAGATTTTCCTTTAACCTTGATCTTGCCACCCAAAATCAATACAACATGTACACCACTTGTCGAATCCCCTTCGCCAAATGTGTACACCTTCTCTTCCACCAAGAGAACACCTTTTACCTTTGTACAACTGCCTCTACAACCAAGAAGCCTCCCGTGTACAATGGTCACCTTGTACAGCTTGCCTCTTCAACCAAGAAGCCTCCCGTGTACAATGAACACTTTGAGACAACTCTTTTCCTATAGCCTTGATACTGAATGTGTATGTGGACAAGGTACAGTATAGGAAACAAAAACTTCAGAGAATCTTCACAATGGAATTGGCTTTTGGTGAAGACTGAAGTTAGGAAAACAGTTTTCAGATTTACAAATTTTGACTTTTGGAAAACTGATGGAAAATCTTGGTAAATGGCCTTTGGTATAACTTCCCTATTTATAGCTGAAGACTAGGGTTAGTTAGGGAGTTAATAGGTGCAATTTGAATCAAAGGAACGTTGAAAACAGTTGCACAAAAGACCAACAGTCAGAAACTGTCCAACAGTCAGAACTGCCTATTAGTCGACTTGCCCATAGAGTTAGTCGACTAACCTAGGCAAAATTCCTTCTATTAGTCGACTATGTTTAGCTATTAGTCGACTATGTCAGTGGCCGTTGGAAGAACAGTTTCAGAATAACTACTTCAAGTCGACTGCAACTAACAACTTAGTCGACTTGACAAGGGATTAGTCGACTAGGGGATTTCTATAAGTCGACTAGAAAAATGAATTAGTCGACTTGGTTTACTGTCGGTCGACTAATTGATCAAACAGAGAGTTGGGTCAATTTCTGGACACAGGATTAGTCGACTTGGGTTTCTGGTTAGTCGACTACATCAAGGATTAGTCGACTTGACTTATGTATAAGTCGACTAATGGACCAAAGAAGTGTTGGTTTGTGTTAAGACTTTTACACTCTATTTCAACTTTACAAACCACACTTTATCAACTCTCCTTGGCACATCTTGATCATGTCGGACTCTTGATTCGTCATGTGTTAGAGCTCCAAATGAATTGATCTTCACAAACGTCTTCATCGAAATAGGTTCCAACAGATTTTGCAGGACAAGCATTAAATGCAGTATGGGGAGCATGCCTGCATTAAATGCAGAATTCAGGTTGGTGAAACTCGCGTCTAGCAAGGAGAGAGAAAAAGAGAAAAGTAGAATATCTGGATAATACTCCGGTATCTGGGAAAACACCGAAAACTCCGAAAAAGTCCAAAAAATAAAGTAGCTTGTAAAGCTTCCCAAAAATTCTCAAAAATAATAAATATTATATAAAGATTTTTGGTGAAATCGGTTTTCAGAAATTCAATCTCATTTTCAAAATAAAAATTCTGAAGTCAACCATCAATACCGGTCTACACCGGGTCGGCCGGATTTTGATAAAATCTGAAAAATCCCAGAAAATTCCTGAAAGGAGAAAATATAATTCTAAGAAGTAATATGAAAGCGGAATTCAGAAATTTGATCCCAATTGTAAACTAAAATTTCTGGAATCAACCAGTGATACTGGCCGACACCAAATCCAGTGAAATTTCGATAAATTTAGAAAAATCCCAGAAAATGTATTTAGATAGAAAATGTGATTTTAAGAAGTTATGGGAAAGCCGTTTCTTGAAATTCAACTCCATTTGTAAATTAAAATCCGAGAATCGGTCAGCGGCACTGGTCGACACCGGTTCTGAAGATTTTCAATTTAATTCAGGAAATTTCAGAAAATCATGAAAAATCTAAAATATTGGAAAATGATGTTTAAAACTGAAATCGGTCAAATCGGAATAGCGAAAAAACCAAATCGAGCAATAACCTGAGATCACGTCACAGGTTCAGACTAGAGCCGAATCCGAGTCTACGAATCCGGATCCAAGGTAAAACGATCATATAAATAATTCATAATACAAAACAAATATAGGAAGTAAATCAAAAATACGATCGAGAAATCTGAATACGCAACTAAGTACGTATTCCGGGAGCGGGGTGTTACAATAACTAATACCGCAGCATATATTAATGTATCAGTTAAATAATAATTGCCTTTGGTTTATGCAATTAACAGGAATTGTAAAAACAGTTAAATTATACTTACAAGAATTTGCACTAAGCATCCTTGTGGCTAAAATGTATTCTGCCTGAAATTGTCGAGTGATTCAAGGAGGAACTGTGAGACAGCTTTAGACCAAGATGTGCTTTTCATCGGCTGAAGATTTGCAATCTGCTCCACCAAGTATCAAACTATTGCGCATTTACTGCCAGAGAAAAATAATCAAGTGTTTTGAATACTTTTTTCCCATGCATTAAGTAGGAGAAAAATGGATGTGAACTGGTTGGCTTAACGGTGTAGAACATTTGAAACCTAATAAAAATTGGTTTGTAGGGGTTTTTAAATCTTTAGATCATGATCAAATGGTTGTATCGAGAATTTGTATGTCTAAAGACATAGATCTAACCAACTCACCACTTTCGGCCGTCTATTTTGTGCTATTTGATGGATGGGAAAAAATATTCAAAACACTTGATTTTTGATTTATATGTATTTGAAATAATATAGATCAATTTCAACATAGTGGATCTTGCATTCGAATGTCGGAGGATTGTATTCCAGAATGACACAGGCCTCTCTCTCTCTCTCTCTCTCTCTCTCTCTCTATAGATAGAGAGAGTGAGCATCAGCCCAATAAAAATTGCCCCACTAAGCACAAAGTGGAAGTTCACTTCTTTCGACCAACTGATAGGAAATGAAAGGAAACACAAAAACCAACTCCGATAAGGGAAAACAAGCTCCATAGATCATATATCAAGCTTCATAGAACAAAAGCAACTAACTAGAGAATATTCCAAACACATTTTGCCCACATTAGAAACAAAATTCTTTTTTAATTCTAGAAACTCTTACATATAGTCAAACTTACTTTGGCACTTAGGTTAATAACATACAGACATGTCTATGTGCCAACAATAAATCGTTGGCTTAATCAGAGAAACTTAGAAGAAAATTGGTTAATTAAAGGGGTCGCTGGAAGTAGCACCAAAGCATGGGCTTCTGGAAATCCTAATTCCAACTTCGTAACAGTATTCGAAATATCTCCGATATAACCCCGATATTGCGTTTACGGCACCTAGCCGCAATAATTTAGCAAATCCAAACCGATATAGCGTTTTTTATCTAAAATCGCCGATAAATAGGCATGGACCTGATATATCAGCCGCAATTTCGGCGATTTTGGACCCGATATAGCGTTTTACACCCAATTTCTAGGTTAGGTATTTGGGTAATTCGAGTAATGTGACAATGTGACATTTTTTGAAGATTCTACACTTGGATAGTGATTATGCATTCATAAACTTAATGCAAGTTATCAAGTTAAGTATATATTAAACATATAAGTATAATGTTTTATATAGATTTATATAATTTATGCATATATTGTCTTATTGAGATGCGATTTAAGACAAGAAGATATGTATATTTACAGTCCGATTTTGACATCCGATTTTTGAAAATATCTCCAATATATCCCCGATATATCCCCATCTCCGATAAATTTTTCCGGCCGATGTAGCCGCTGTGGCCGCCATTTAGAACACTGCTTAGTAAACACAATACATGTCTATGTGTGGGGTATTTTATCATTTTAAACCAGGTAACATTATTTATTTAAGTAAACTCCATCAGCATTAATTCATCAATATTAAACAATACTTTCTTTCACTCTCTGCTAAGTTTCTTCTAGGCATGAGATGCATTCCTGAATTTTCACTAAGAAAAGGTTTTTAACAATCAAAGTTTATGCAGTCCAGAAGCACATAACACGAAAATCATCAACCGTTAACAAAATAAGGACTATATAATGTGAACAACTTTAAATTGTGCGTACAGGGCACGTTGCCGCAAGGCTCCGTTGAAATATATTTGCTTTCCTACTTGTGTTGTCCTCAAAGAGTAATGTTTTACTGGCCCTCATAGTGTACTGAGAGCAACAAATTTGACCAACGGTCTGCACACAAAGATCTCTTATTCTTACTGGCGGATAAAAAAAAATAAAGAGGGGTATTGACACAGTACTGCCTCATTATTTTCTTCTAATTGGGTGTGAGCTTTCCAAACATCTAAAGGACTACAACGAGGTCCATGAGAACTATGGCAGACGAAATTAAGGACTATTACAGTGCTGCCATCTACATGAAAATCACGAGATAAACCTTGTCCGACAGGTTGACAGTGAAACCGGATATTGATTTTAATGTCAAAATGTGTTTTTATCTCAGAGAGTTTCCTGTTTTCTTCTATTTTTTGTTTTTTTCCTGTTCCTGCACCTGTCTCTCTTTTATTTCTTTTGTTCCGGAGACTTTTTTGTGACATCTCCTCATTTTGTACTTTCTTATTGTTTTCATTAAAATCTTCTTAATGAAGCACGAGAGCCCACTCAGGATCACCGTTTTACTCAAAAAATAAATAAATAAATAAACCCCACACCTTACTCAGCAAGAATGCGCCAGGTCCGAAAAGGATGGGGATTCTTTAATATTTTTATCAAATAGTCATGGTGGGCCACGCATCACGGAGAAGCCATACGAGGTCATGTGGACAAGGCGTTGAGCCACGGGGGACTTGAGTCTTAAAATTGTAGATTATGCAGCTCAAAGCGTTAGTCTCTGATTTATTATTTTCTTATTAACGAAACAGAACAGGATGGAAAAGACCTGCACATATTTCTACTATAGAAATACCCAGTGCAATCCAAAACATTGGGCTAGTGTGTCGTTAGCTCCACTTCCTCCCTATGAAAGGGAAAAAGAAACCAAGAACGCAAAAGAATTAAACAAGGGAAGGGAAGGAAAGGCAACGACCCTTTGAGATCCCTCTGAAAACAATGAGGTGCAGTGACGAAAGCGATGACGCTGTAGCCATTGCATCTCCGCCAATACATAACGCTATTAAATACACTGCAGCACATGTAGATAACATTATAAGCACTTAAGCAAAAAAGAAAAAAAAAAATTGCAACAGTAACAGTCAATTCTCCACCAATTCCTGAAGCTAACAATAAAGAATAGAGAGAGCCCAACCCCACTGCAGTGTCCTCAGCAACCACAGCCTTTATGATCACTTGCTCCTCCCCCCACATTCCCTGCTCTCCACACAACAAGCAGAAGAGTTGCTTTCTTAATTGGGTGCAACCTACTTTTGTTCACACTTGGAAAAACTTGTTTAAGGACCTCACAACCAGTTTGTGTCCTAATTTTTATAACCCAAGGGTAGTAATCAGTGGGAGAGACAAGAGAATGGCCACTCTCACCCTCCGCACCCCATCAATTGGTTGGATAAAAAGTGAACTTTCCCACACTTTTGGCTATTGGTTATTCATCAGTGTTCCCTCATCTAATCCGAGGATAAGCAAAACTAGCCTCAAAACACACCCAAAATCCAAACCGCCCCAGTGTGCAGCGTTGACAAGACACAATTAGCTAATTAATATGGTTGTTATGATGTCTAAAGTGGAAACGCAATAAATAAGGCGGCTCCATAGCGTCTGTCAGTCAAATACTAATATCCTTGTAGGCCCAGCTAAGTTCAGCAACACGCATGTATGCACTATTTCTTTTCTAATATTCAACAAAAAATGTTGTGGTTTCAGAGCGAGCAGTATGCGTGTCTAGTGTTATGTTCTCTCCTCCACAATTCAAGTCGGCCTCGTCAGAGAGACGAACTAACCGGTGGATGAACTACATCCTAAGGAGCCGCCTTCGACTGATTCAATAGATTAATCTCCATGGTGTACCGATTGACCTAACTTCGAGGGCAACTAATAATGATGAATACACACAAAATAACAAACAATCACCGTCAGTGCCGTTGCAAAACAAATGCATCTTTATCCCCTTGACAAAGACTGCAAACACTCTAAAATACATAATTAAAAGTTAAGTAAGATGGTCAAAAAAGTCTCTCGGGCATATTTGATCGTGCGAAGAAGATTGGTCGTCAGCATGATTTGACTTAATCACCTGACCACAAAAAATTTCGGCCACCATCAGCCTTGCTTTGCATTTCGGTGGAAGACGTCTTCGTGCGTGGGTGAAAAAGAAAAGGCGCGCGCAGTCCTCGTAGATTCTAACATTATTATTATCAATATACATATATATATATATTCAAATGTTGAATGCATCTGTGGTGAACTCAGACCAAGAGTCTCAAATGATAAATTATAGAAAGAGTGGCAGCAGTGAGCTGGGTGCGTATACCATGATATCAGCAGCAATACAATTTACAAGGAAAGAGTCTGTGGTCGTGGACGTGGCGAAGCCAAAACAAATCTACAAGAATATGGCACCTAACGGCACGCGGGTCCCGCTGTGTCTGCGATCATCAGCGACGAAGCTCTGTCTCCCTCACAAGCAGCACGCCACACTGGGGGCCAACAAAATGGATGAATCAGCCCCGACACAACAGGACTATGAGCGTGGAACACAACGGGCAGGGCAGAACCCGACGACGTCACTCCGCAGGCGCCTCTAGAGCGGCCGGGATCTCCGGACACATTGCTCTCACAAAGGCTATTCTAACAAAGACAAGAGAGGATACGTGGCCTGCCACGCGTCGAAATACCACTACACTTCTCTCTTATACTTTTAATAATATTAACCCAAACCCCCACCTGGTTGGCTGACGCTGATGATTCTAGAGGATAGCAAGCCAGTGCACTAATTAAGAACATAAAACAAAAATTAAAAAGAGGGCCAAATAGAGCGTGAACAGGTGTGCAGCTCTCGATTGGCTACGTGTCCCACTCACAAGAAGTGAGGTCTTCTCCATCTCCATATCCACCCCGAGTTGGTGGGACTGGGCCCATAATGGATCAAGCATAACACAATCCTTCACAGTAGTAAATGGACCCAGCCCATGGAGCAGGAAAAAGTGTCAGCAACAGAAGATGCAATATGAGACTAATGCACCACCCAGGCACCCACTGAAGAAAAATCCAACCACCAAATGGAAAAAGAACATGCATTCCCCGTGGTGATGTGAAACTCAACACTAAGCAAGCTTGCCGCCAAGCGTGTATAAAAACAACATGTGAGCTATGATTTAAACAAGCTCGCTACAAAGGATGCATGGCAACAGGCAGATGACCCCACGCCTCTCGCATCAACTGAGCAATGAAAGGTACCCAGCATGCCCTCATCCTGTCAGGGGCGGAAAAAGAAAGAACTACACATGCACATCGCATTCTTCACGGGCCAAGCACAGGCTCCTTCTTGATAGCTCAAGGGCATCTCTGTGCCAAATTTGACATACCAGACCCCATGTGGTGGCAATCATGGCTGCTGAGAAGAGGATCGGGACAATGCCTGAACAATATAGGCAACACATATCAATTCCTGGTTTAAATATCGGTCGAGTCCGCCGAGATATCGGCCAATATCTCGTTTTTTACCGGCTGCCGATAGATATGGGGAAATCGTTCACCCATATCGTTTGCAGCAAAAAAACAGCCGACATTTGAAATATCGGACAATAAATCGCCGGTTATGAGTCAACTCAAAATCGTCCAATATATATTTATTTTAATTGGGTTCATTTTCTTGAACCCATCAGCATTGAACTCAAACCCGACCCGTCGCTCGACTATACAAGTGTTGCTTGCATTGTTAGGACTCGATAAAAATAAAGCTCTAATTTTTCTCTTCTGTGAATTGACAGCGACGACGCTTGATGTCCAAATAAATAGATTATACGGCATCTAATTTTATATTTTTCAACTCTATGAAATAATTTATTTATTGTACGACCCACGACTGCATACAAGTGTACATTGGTTTTTCGTCTTTGCATGCATATTACATCATTTTTATTTAGTAGATGATATCAATGATAGTAAATCAACTTTTAGTTATCATATATATAGTGTCCGATATGAACGTCTGAAATGCATGCGTATTCCTGATATCTCTCTCGATATCTGATAATGAGAAATCCCCCTCTGATACGGTCTCAATATATAATATTTAGAACCTTGATATCAATCACCTGAGAAATCAGATATATCAGGATTCAACAATTGATTCAGGGATGTCAAGATGGAGTCTCCTTGAAAAGAAGCAGAGCTGCATGGCTCTGCTCTTGCTGATGTCTGAGACTCGTGGCAACTTGCTTCCTTATTAAAGGAAAAGAGACGGAGAGCACAGAATGGGCAGAAGAAACATGAGAGAGAAATTATAAGGTCCGAAATGCGGTGATCAACACAAAGGACAGGTATTCAAATAGAAATTGTAAGGTCTGAAATGCTGTGATCAAATAGAAATTGCAAGGCCTGAAATTATAAGAACTGAGACTTGGGAGGGAGGCGCCCACGCCCCCCCCCCCCCCCCCCCCCCCCCCCCCGCTCTCTCTCTCTCTCTCTCTAATAGAATAAAATAAACACTTTCCCGAATTCTGATACCCTAGCATTGAAGAATTTACCTAATATTCGGATCAACAATCAAGCATGTTATTTATTTCCTGGAACTAGGATGACAGAAAAGAAACACACAATCAAAATCAAATGATAAAGTTGATAATAAGATACAAATGCCACAAATCATGAAATGAATAAGAAAACGACAAAAAGATCCGGATATGTAGGATTAACACAAGATTAAAGCACGCCAATAAAATTGATTACGTAGGATGGCCTTGACTAACCATTTCGCTCAAAAAAAATTATGATGGCGAAAATGCACTAGATATTTTGCAGTAAAATGGATATACACAAACAACCAACAAGTATAAAGGAGAAAACATTTTAAAAGGCAAGAAATTGAAGAATTTGAAAATGAGAAGAGGCAAAATCTTCAGAAACTAATGCCTCCAGAGAAGACAAATAAAATATTTATAAGGAAGTTGGTAGTGACCAGTAAAAGGCAATGTGAAGCTTGCAAGATTTCCCAATGCTAACATAAATAGAAAAATTTAGTTCTTTATGGGCATGGTTGGAAGCAGGCGTGTATTTATCCACACAATATACAGTACAAGATAAAGTGTCGAGCAGAATTCAATTTCAAACTTTGAGGTATCGAGACATGTTTAAAGAGCAAAACCTGTCTAAAGATGATAATATTTACTTCACTTACCAGTCAAGTATACCTGATTACATCTCTCAAATTATAATGCCAAAGGGAACTGTGCATGTGGCTGTCATCATCGCATCAGGAACATTTCAAGGATTTCAGTACTGTCGTCCGAGCCTCTCTTTTATATCTTTTTGCACATAACCTACATATTATAAAATTTGTCAAGGATCAATCCTCTAAACTCGCACAATTACAGTAAACAACTATGAAGCATTGCCTACTAAAGGTGTGATTAGGACAATAATGGAGGAGTTTGTTAAAACAACCCTCCAAACTAAATGCATTTACACAACATCAAAAATACAAATAGTCAAGACTTTTCACATTTCCATCCAAATAGTTAATTTTTTTTTTTTTCATATGCAAATAATCCATTCATATGTGTGTGTGTGCGCGCCTCTATATATATGTATGTATATATATGTATGTATGTATGTATGTATGTATGTATGTATGTATGTATATATATATATATATATATAGAGAGAGAGAGAGAGAGATTGTATTATTTCAAGTATCCATAAACCAAAAATCAAGTGTTTTTAATACTTTTTGCCCATCCATCAAGCGACACAAATTGGACGACCGAAAGTAGAGAGTTGGTTAGATCTATGTTTTCAGACATACAAATTCTCGATTCGATCATTTCATTATGATCTAAACATTTAAAAACCCCTACAAACCAAATTTTGTTAAGTTTCAAATATTCTACACCGTTAAACTAACCAACTCACTATTTAGACTGTCCGTTTTTTTCCTATTTGATGGATAGACAAAAAGTATTCAAAACACTTGACTTTTGGTTTATAGATACTTGAAATAATATAAAACAACTTCAATGGAGTGGATCTTGTATTCGACTGTCGGAGGGTTATATTTGAGTAGGAAGGATCCGGGCTCAAATCTTTTTGGAAGGACACAAGTCTACATATTTTTTGATTGTATTATCTTTCCATTTATTTATTTTTTTCTAAATAGGAATATATAGACTTGTGCCCTTCTAAAAGGATTTGAGCCTGGATCCTTCTCACTTAAATACAACTCTTCGACATTCGAATACAAGATCCACTCCGTTGAAGTTGTTCTATATTATTTCAAGTATCTATAAAAAAAAAATCAAGTGTTTTGAATACTTTTTGCTCATCCATCAAGCGGAGCAAAATAACAGCCGAAAATAGTGAGTTGGTTAGATTTATGTCTTTAGACATACAAATTCTCGATCCCGCTATATGATTATGATCTAAACATTTAAAAACCCCTACAAATCAATTTTTATTAGGTTTCAAATGTTCTACACTGTTAAACTAACCAATTCATTATTAAGGCCGTCCGTTTTTTCCCTACTTGATGCATGACAAAAAGTATTCAAAATACTTGATTTTGATTTATAGATACTTGAAATAATATAGATCAACTTCAACGGATTGGATTTTGTATTCGAATATCGGATGTTGGTATTTGAGTAGGAAGGATTCGGCCTCAAATCCTTTTGAAAGGACCCAAGGAAGGATTCGGCCTCAAATCCTTTTGAAAGGACCCAAGTCTCTCTCTCTCTCTCTCTCTCTCTCTCTCTCTCTCTCTATATATATATATATATATATATATATATATATATATATATATATAATATATATATATATATATATATATTATATATTTATTTATTTATTTATATTTGCACGTGACATTTGGTATACTGAACATCATTTAAATCCATAACTATTTATATATAAAGGTTTTCCGTGAGTGCAGAGCAGGTGACAAAAAATCTATCATTGTCTAATAATTCATTAAATAGGAGATCATGCAATTACACAGGCACAAAAGTCATAGGCAGCTCCAGAAGTTGATCACTCAGATCAACATACATCCCATCAAAATCACCCACAACCAATATGAACAAAGGAGATTTCTCACATGGTAAAGATGATTAAAAGTGCACAGCAGGTGCCAAAAAATCTATCATTGTCTAATAATTCATTAAATAGGACATCATGCAATTAAACAGGCATAAAAGCCATAGGCAACTCCGGAAGTTGATCACTCAGATCAACATACATCCCATCAAAATCACCCACAACCAATATGAACAAAGGAGATTTCTCACATGGTAAAGATAATTAAAAGTGCACAGCAGGTGCCAAAAAATCTATCGTCTAATAATTCATTAAATATGAGATCATGCAATTAAACAGGCACAAAAGCCATAGGCAACTCTGGAAGTTAAACACTCAGATCAACATACATCCCACCAAAATCACCCACAACCAGTATGAACAAAGGAGATTTCTCACATGGTAAAGATGATTAAAAATAAATTATAACACTATCATATTGTTAAATCCGAACCATATTTTGTTCCCTATGAATAACAGAAAACTTAATAAAATGCTCTAAGCAGGATTGACGATGCTTGCAGCTAAGCATGCATTCTCAAGACACAGCCAACACTTAAAGCACAACCAATATCACTTCTTGCCCGCCTTACTGTCAACTAGGCCAGACATACCAACTTGCCACCATGCCCGCATGTAGTTGGCCAGAAAAATTACTCATGCACATTGGATTCTTCAGAAAGCAGGCTAGTCACATTCCTGGAAAGTTTAAAGACATGTCTGCTCACTTAGGCCAACAGATGACACAAGACTCCAATCACATCCAACATGCCTGACTGTCCACAACTTGTGTTCACAAGTCTAGACAGTATCTAAGTTCAAAAAAATGCATGTTACGAGAGGTGTTACTCACATAAAAGCAGGAACCCAAAGCACAACAATTTGAAGAAGTGGTCTCCTTCGATAGAAGCAGCGTTACATGGTCATATCTTGCTGTTGTCCAGAAATCAGCTCAACCTGTTTCCTCGTATAGAGGGAAAAAGAAAATGGCTAAAAGCTAGAACTCTAAGTAGAATATCTGTGATTTGATGCTGAATTAGATGTGTTATGCTGGACCATGCAAGGGTATTCATAACCAAATAATAACTGTGAATCCCAAAAGATGGCACTTTACCACTTAGTTACTACGGGAGAAAAAGAAGGATAAATGAGCCACGATAAGGGATGAACGTAGTAGAGTTAACTCTTCTCAGGTCCTAATGTGACTCCCAAATGCCAATGGTGACAAACAGCACTAATAGTAAGGCTTGAATTTATATTACAGTAGCATGTAAACAAAGGTGAGAGCACAAAGAGGATGAAATACAAGTAAGTTGATCCACTCGAGGATAACTAATCAATATGTTATTGTTATGGGCAACAAAAATCTTAGTACTTGATTGAAAGAGTATCGGGTAGCACACTTCACAGGCATGAAACTCCCAAGAAGATTCTGAAGAGGATAACTTTCATATATTCTGACCTTGTGCACAAGAATGGAAAAGTAAATTTCCAACAGAAAATCCAAAAACTATAGGACAAGGCTTTATAGGCATTGGTTGAAAACTTAAAATATAAGGTGACCCTACCGTGCATCCCATGCTAATAATAATTATACTTTGTCGTCCACTTGTAATCATGGTCCATATACGTTTGCAGAGCACCTTCTCTGCTAAGATAGTTTGCAGATACATCCTGTCCCACTTGCATACAATTTAAGATGTCATTAAGACTAACGAAGAAGTCAGTTATTGTCACGCCTCGCTTCTCAAAATATATTGCAGCGTGGACGCGACGAGTTGTCGATGCATATAGCAAGAAAAATATCTCACATATATGCGTTAAGCCTCGTACAAGAAAATAAATACAATATACACAATTATTCCAGCATTAAATAAATACAGGAATACATGTAAAGAATCAGTGATCATAGTGGACATGTGAACAAGAATAAAAAAGAAATATAGACAAAATAATAAAGATATCTATGAAAAGTAAAAGTGAACGTCTCCTATTAACATCTCGGAAAACACCAAGTATTACGAAACCTCTGAGCTCCAACCTAAGGAAGTAACCTCAGAGTCGTCAGAAAATGACCTTGTGGGTGATAAATTGAGGAAAGCAATAATATATACTATAATAGTATTACAATCATGATAATATATAATATATGTCTAAATAATAGTGATACAATATAATTATACTAACAATCTGTATATATATTACAAATACAGTATCTGCACTATAATATTTTTAATACCTAGCAAGAGATAACGGTGTTACCTCTACAATACTATATAATACATGGTTATAAACAATAACGATGTCAATCTAAAAGAGTTCTATATGTATCAACTAACTTTATATTATTATGTCATTAACATATTATTATTATGAATATGAGTAATAAGATTCGGTATTTGGTTATACACTAATAAAATCAATTTGTTTAATTAACATATATCAAGTCTTAATTATTTCTTATTTATTGTTTAAACCAATTATAACAGTAACATGAAAGTATCAATGATTAATTTTTATACTCATAAGAATTAAACAAAAATAATCATATTATAGTGTCCGTGGGTGTACATGAATAATATGACTATAGAGAACAAATGGAATGCAAAGTATACACGCATATTAACATGCTAGTAAACAAGACAAGATATCGGAAAATCTAATACAGTATACACAAATAAGATATCATGCAAGTGAAAGGCAATATACTATATTTATGCAATAATAACAATCAGTATCACTTACTATTTAAATCAATCTTTTCAAGTATCTCATACCACTGGTAATTCATACTGGAGCCCGTACTCTAACTGAACCCATTCGAACATGACATACGGGTACCATTATTCGAACGAGAGACTGACCAAATAACAAGTGTTCGTGTTGTTATCATTTTTTATACTGTTTTATTATGTTAACTGAAAACTCAATAGTTGAGGAGCTCTGCTCAGGTGGGTATACCCCGTACATAGCCGGGATTAAGGCCCTAAACAAGCCCCGTTACTTAGACCAGGGCTACTCGCTAGGGCAGGAACAAAAAACAAGAAGCCCAATGAGTTATATACAAGCGGTAGCCAGTAATATCATGTCTCCTACAGTGGGACGAATATGGATCCAAGACATTCACTCGACAAGACCTAGTCAACCATCAAGTCTCTCCCAACCCTGTGTTACTTTTATCATAAATAAATTATACAGTGAATTAGGAACAATAAGAGTGCATGTGGCATGTAACAGGAATACATGACATGAGTCATCTTTGTATCACTAAACATGATAACAAGATATATAAGATGTGAAATTTTAGAGGTAGCCCTGGTGGATTCTAAAGATGACTCTCAAGGATTCAAGAGGTAGCCCCCTTCACACATGTATGTGGTGTGACACTTTGCTCCATGTAGCACTAGCTCCATGTGGTACATAGTTTCACAGATGCATCAATAGACAATATTTCCAGCCTTCCAGGTAAACAAGAGTTTTATATCAATAATTGTGATACGTGAATAGTCATGTCATATATTTAGATGTATTCGTGTAACAGTAATATATGAATATTCAAACAACAGTAATCCATATAATATGAATACAGGAACAACCAGAGCATCTATATAGCATGTAACAGTGATACAGGAGCATGAATTAACAATGTACAGTGTAATAAAGTATCCATGTAACAATGATATAAGTACATGAAATAACAATGTTAGGTGTAATAGAGTGCAAGATTATGCAAATAACAATAATCCGTGTAAATGATGCAAGAATATATAAATAACAATGTCCAGTGTAACAAGTATCCGTCTAGCGAGTATACGAGTACATGAAATACAGTGTTAGGTGTAATAGAGTATTCGATGTAATGGTGACAAACGTACATGAAATAATAGTGTTCACAATCATAACACACATAGAAATATCCATACAATAGTGACAAGAACATGAATTAACAGTGTCCGATGTATCAGCTTTTAGTCTCATGAGTCAATTAATAGTGACATGATAAGTATGATGAAGATGTATATCTCAATAGTTATAACTATTTTAATACTATTAACAGAATCGATACAAAGTAATTATTTACAATTATCAATTTTCAAACAGTTCACAATCATATTAAAATTATCAATTTATATATTAATCTAGGATTTCTTTAATTTACAGTTTAATAATCATTAATATATAGATAGTTCATTTATATTTTATATTTAAATCGTGAATCACCATAAACTATTATTTATTTAAATGTTTAAAAAGCATACACTCTTATTTTAATTAAAGTGTTTTACCAGTTACATGATTTATTGGACAATAAATGCAATTTACATGATTTAATAAACAGTAAATGCAATTTAATTAATTAATTTATAATTCAACACAATGAAATATAATTTATAAAAGAAAAACACTTACATAGTTATCACAAGGTATAGCTCATTTTTCTATAATCACAACGGCTTAAGAATCATCCAAATCGGATCCCGGATGGTCAAGATATCGCCCGAACACTAAATCAATAAAAATGAGTTAAATTTGTAATTAATAAAATCTAAAATGCAAATATTTCAAATTACCAAGGGGTCTTGTGTAAAATTTACCTCTCTTTATTTTTGGATGCGGGTTTGGGTTGCTATTGGTTGGGTTTAGATCCAATACCCAAACCCAATAGCTTAAATGAATATAAGTGTCTGGGTTTTGGGTTAACGGGTTTGGATGTGGGTTATTGGGTTTGACCCATTATGAGAGAAAGAGAGAGAGAGAACGAAAGCGGAAGAGATGGAAGCAGGGGCAGCGGCTAGGGCTGGGGCGCTGGCGCACAGCGACCCGGCCGACGGCCTATAGGGTCGGCGGAGCGCAGGGGAAAGGAGGAAAAGAAGCAGAAGAAAAGAAGATAGAGAAGAAGAGTAAGAATGAGAGAAAGAGATAGCTGGGGGCTTGGGGTGGCACTCGCAGCCTGGCATGCGGCAGCATGGTTCAAAGTCGCGATCTCAGCTGCCGCTCGGCCAGCACCAAGACGGATCGGTCTCGGCGACTCAGATCAGACTCGGATGATACGGGCAAAATGCTACATAAAAAGTTCAAAAAATTATGAAAAATCATGACAAATCTTTAAAAAATGTAGACATGAATATTCATGTATCATATATTCAAAATATATCACCTAGCATACAAAATATAAAGTGAAAGTATAAATACAAGCTTCATCGGTAGAAACATATTAAAATACATTCATAATATAGTAAATTGCACAAAATAATTCAAAAGTACCTGCTAATGTAGTTATTTCCATATTGAAATAAAACTATCATTATCATCTCCGCTATAGTATAGAAATCAGGTATATAATTTCTATAAGGATAATAATATGTTTGTGACTGAGATCCTATAGGCTGAGATGATTGGCTAGAGGATCTAGCATCAGAGTAATATAACGGTATGGGTTGTGCAATATTAGCTCCATGGTGATAATACCCAAACCTCGATATTCAGCACTGCTAGTAGAATATTCACCAGTGCTAAAATAATCAGTATTAGAATATTGGCCAGATGTCAAACCCAACCCCTGTAAAATAGCCTTCAAGACTATGATAACCATGTGAGTAGTTATCATGTCCACTGAAATAATCATCGCTAGAACTCAAATTAACTAACCGATCCAAATATCTACACTGTTATGAAATCCCCGCTCGGCCTACATGATCTGTATCTTTTGTAGCATAATACTCTTAATCCCATATCATAGCCCCACCTTGTTGGCTTCCACCAACACCATGAGTCTCATCATCATAACCGCCATCACCACAATAATCGCCATCATTATCGTCACCACCGTCACCGCCATTATTGCTGTCATCATCACCGCCATCACTGTCATCACCATCGTCGCTGTCATTACCGCCATCACCGCCACTTTCGTCTCTACGATGAATACCTTCATCCAACCAACTTAAGTCATCTAGTGGTAACATCGGTTGTTCTCCCTCTGAATTCACTCATCCAATATATCATCATAGAAAATATCGTTCAGATCAATTGGGTTGTAATAATCATCAGTGTCGCTTTCGCATGTCAAGTTTCTTACTCGCAACCGCATATTGTAATGCACAAAGACTAGTTTATGCAACTTTTTCATTACCAATCAGTTGCGCAATTTTGTATGAATCAGCAATCACATACTCCAATTTCTTTCGCAACCTGATAAAAACATATTCAACTTAAAGCTTTGATGCAATTTTCTGCAGATTGGGAGCTTCTTCGCCATAGTTAATTTACCAGTCAGCTGGAAGAGATTGTTGCACTGTTTTTCTATTCAGTGAGCTTTCAAATTCTCTAATTTCATTCACAAATAATTTTATCTGTGAGAATTCACATCATAAGTGTTAATATTTGCATAACATTATATCAATGGAATAAATAAATTAATAGCTCTTACTTGTTTCTTCAAATCCGGCTCCAATCTTTTAATGACCTCCTTTAATCCATTTCTCACTTCTGGATATATAGAAAAAAAATTAATATTGTAGTGCTAGATTTAAAAAATATGCTGCAATAATATAAACACATGATTGTTACGATATGACAGTTTCAATTTCTAGTTAACAAATATGATTTCTAAGTAAATGAATTACCAGCAGCATACAAGTGTCAATGCAACTGACCCTCCCATCTTTTATCAATGATATCCCAGTACTTTTTTCAATTCTTTTTTAATGCCTTTATAGCCAATTTTGTTTTATCCATAGCTTCATAGATAATAGATAATGTAGGTTTCTTGTCTAGATTCACTATCTTCAAGACTCTAACAAGAGAATTCACAATGTTTTAAACCTCTCTTACCTTCTTCCAAAACCGGTCAATCAGAATGAAATTAGAAACCTTATCTCTCACACTTAAAACCTTATCTCTCACACTTCTACTCCTTTCCTCGTTGAATTCATGTCATTGGTTGTACATATTGTTTTCAAATTTTGTTCATAGCGAATAAGGCTTTCAATAGAAATAAACTCAGTGGCAAACCGTGTTATACCTGGTCTTAACAAATCTCTATCTCTGATAAATAGTTTTATTAAATTCATCACTTTGAGACTATTGTAAATGAATGATGTGATCATCTTAGCATCATTTAATGTCTCCTTGACTGATTTCATCGAGCCAATATCTTAAAGCATCAAATCAATGCAATGTGCTGCACAGAAAGATCAAAACAAATGTTTGCTCTTTTCCATCAATAAGTGTCAGCTGCTCTGAAATTTGTCTCATTGTCTGTTACAACCTGCACGATATTTTCTTCACCAATTTCATCAACTTTATTCATTAAAGAGAATGTATAATCAGCATTCTTCGAGATATTAGTAATATCAACAGAACTATGATAGATCATACTTCTATCACAATAAATTATGAAATTAATAATAGTTTTTCTACTCTGGGAACTCCGGTCATCACACATGATCGTGCAATCATACTGCAGCTATTTTTTTTATTAAAGCAATATATACTTCAATTTCTCTCATTTTCTCCTCCAAATAAAGATTACCAACCTGGTACATTGTAGGGCCTTTTACACCTGGGTCTGCTCCGCAATAATATTAATCATGGCTTGGTAGTAAGGACCACTATCAGCTGCATTGAATGGTATTGCATTGTAGTGGAAGAATTACACCATGAATTTTTCAATTTTTTTAATATTCTTAGTTGAAAACATGCTTTTGATTGATTTTGTTTTGAAAGAAACATGTAAGGATCAATACCACGAGCTGAAATTTCAACTTTTCTAGTGGTAAAACTCTGACGCAATCCACGTTTATCCCTGATTCTGAAGGCTGCGAACTACTGTCACTAATATCTCTTGCATGACCTTCTGCCGATCTCTAAGCTATTTCATGACTTTCTTTCATAGCTTGTTTTAATTATCTTTTTTCAACTTCTTCCAAGCCACCAACTTCTTCAAGTTCATTTTCAGAATCTTCATCAGCCACATCATAAAAATCATTCTCACTTAAAAATTTCATAAGTCACTCTTTCTTGAATTTTATGGCCGCTCTTTTTTTGCTATCTTCAGAAAGATATTGTCTTATTATTTGACACTTCTTTTTGTACGTGCAAGCATCTTTCCACCAGACCGGGTACATGTGTTATATATTTCTTCAATCTAGTGATTCCACCATAAACTTATTTCCCCACAATTACACTTCACGAGTTTTTTACTTCCACCAACAGGAGCACCATGTTCCCATCCAATATCGCGTTGCTTTTGAGCCATACTGAAATTTAAAAATTATCCGCTAAATTAAATTAAAACTAAAATTAACTAAATTAAAACTAAAATTAACTAAATCACATCAATAGCTACTTAAAATAACTAAATTTACTACATATTATGTTTACTAAATTAAATAAAATTACTAAATTACCTAACTTAATTTAACATAATTTAAATTAATTTACCTAACTTTAATAAAATTACTTAAATAAAATCACTAAATTAAACTAAACTAAACTAATTTAAACTAAATTAAATTAAAAAAACTGTTAAATAGAGAGAGACTAAGGGAGAGAGAGGAACAGAGAGGGAGAGGGAGACTGAGAGAGAGGGACAGAGATCGCTGGGAGAGAGAGAGAGAACAGGAGAGAGAGGACAGAAAGACTGAGGGGGAGAGAGAGGATAGAGGGAGAGAGAGCTGGGAGGGACAGAGAGAGGACAGAGAGACTGGGGGAGAGAGAGGGGAGCGGGAGAGAGACTGGGGGAGAGAGAGCTGGGAGAGGGCAGAGGGGAGAGCTGAGAGAGCGACAGAGGGAGAGAGAAGACAGAGAGACTTAGGAAGAAAGAGAGAGGACATAGGAGAGAGACGGAGAGAGCTGGGAAAGGGAAAGAGGGGGAGAGAGCTGGGAGTGGGATGGAGAGGGGAGAGGGACGGAGAGAGAGAGAGAGAGGACATAGAGGTGAGGTAGAGAGAGCGACGATCGGCGAGAAGCGATACCTGGAGGCGGTCGACAGAGCATCGGTACTGGCGAGGAGCGACGATCGGGCGAGGTAAGTCTGGTTTTTCCCCCCTTTTTTGGTCGCTTTATAGGCGACCGTCACGGGTGAACAGATGGAAGGCCGAGTCGGGCTCCCCTGAGTTGTGTTTATTGACTGGGGCCTCTGAGTCGTCTCGAAGCTGGCCGAGTCATATTCGACTCGAGTGAGTCTTCGAACACTGTACGGCGGCCACCGCAGATTGGCACGTGGCCTGCGGGGGTCTGTTAGGGGAGAGGGTGAGAGAGAAATAAAGAATAAGAGGAGAAAGATGGTGGGTGAAAGATAGAGAGAAACAGAGAGAGTTATAGAGAGATTGAGAGAGGAGGTGGCGTTGGTCACAACCATGCGACGACGGGTGGCAGGAACAGAGGAGGGAGAAAGAGAGCATTAGAGAGAGGATGAAGAAAGTAAGAATTGAAGAGAGAGAGAGCAATAAGAGAGAGAGAGAGGAAGACAAAGATTTAAGGGGAGAGAGAAATGGCGGTGGGGGAGTGTAAAGGTGAGAGAGGGAGGTGGGTTGCAGTCAGGCAGGTGGTTAGGCTCAGCCGGCGGCAAGATGAGTGGTGGACGGAGAGAAAGAGAGAGAAGAGAGTCGATGAGAGAGAGTGATGTGAAGGAGATAGGGAGAGAGAGGCAGGGAAAATGAAGGGTGGAAGATAGAGTTTTATACAGGGAGGAAGAAGAGAGAAAAGGCGGTGGGAAGACGGTGGAAATGGGTTGGTGGTAGATTGGAGAAGGAAAAGGAAGAAGAAAAGAAAGAAATAGAAGATAAAATTTTATATTATTATTCAACTGAGTGAAATTTTGATTAATTCAGAAAAATCTTCAAAAATTCTTAAAAATAGAAAATATTAACTTGAGCAACGATGTGAAATCAGATTTAAGAAATTCAACCCCGTTCGTAAATTAGAAATAATAGAATTGATTATCGGTATCGGTCGACACTGATTTCATGAGATTTTTCAAAATTATCCAGAAAATTTTCAAAAATTTTAGGAAAATCCAAAATATTGAGAAATAATATCTGAACGGTCCCAGTCTAACTACTAGAAAGGTCATATCTAGTATTTTCACCGTACCGAGTACTAGCACTGTGATACGTACATTTAAAACCAAGGGTTACAGTTATAGTACTATGACATACATCAAATGTGAAGTTTCCCTGAACGAGCCAAACCTGCACACAGAAAAATACAAAAGTATAGAACAGTGCTAGGTCCTCAATGCTATCGTGTAAGCTAGGGCTAATGGGTCATGATCCACAGGGAGGGATAGCTATGGAAGCCTTGTGTAAGTCATATTCCTAAGTTACTACACCTCTTAAAAATCTTCTTTGTTTTAAAAAAAAAAAAGACATTAAAGTAAATTAGAAGAAAAGTAGAAGAAAATGATGTTGGTGTTTTGATTACAAGGGGAACTAAGTTAAAAAAGAAAATAAACAAGAGAAAAAACATACCTTGGAGTAATTAAAGGAAAGCAAGCGGCCAATTATGTTGAGTAACGATGAAGAGAAGTGGGATAGTTCTATTGACTGTCACTATCAATATAACTATCTTTGAAAAAGATTATATCAAGTGTCACTCTAAATATAATTCTTCTCTTTTCTGTCATGAAACTTTCCCTAATTCAAGCTAT
Source organism: Agave tequilana (assembly GCA_038442645.1). Classification (NCBI taxonomy): domain Eukaryota; kingdom Viridiplantae; phylum Streptophyta; class Magnoliopsida; order Asparagales; family Asparagaceae; genus Agave; species Agave tequilana. The sequence continues at coordinate 167,215 of JAVJIF010003369.1, read as the reverse complement.
AAAAGGCATGATTAAAAAGAAGCCATAAAAAAAGCAGATGAAAGTAAATAAAATAATTAAAGCAAATAAAAATAAAAAAGATAAATTGAAAAAATAGAAGAACCTTTATTGAGTTGTCACCACCAATTACAAGCACTTCGTATTCTTTTTATAATTATTTCTCTCAAATTGAAAAGTACAATGAACATTTAGAAAAGAAAAAAATCCAAACCCTAAAACTCTCTGCGGAGTCCTACCCTCTGCCTTCGAGGTATGCAGTTATTTAAAAATAGAAAGAGGATAGACGTACGAAGATAGGAAAGCCGGTGCTCCCCCAGATTCAAATAACATGCCGCGAAAACGCGGCTTTTGCCGCATTTCCGTGGCAGTATCCTAGCCGTAGGGCCAGGATCTGGAAGCGTATCGTCCATTGATCGTCCTCTATCTTTATCTTCTTGAATTTTGAATATTTGCTCTAGATTCGACAATATATCTCTTTATCCTCAGCGAAACTGATAGGGTCTTCAAACAATCTATTTTTCTTTGAACTTTGATGCTATTATCTTATCTGATATATTCAGTTTTCAAATAAGATGGCTTCTTTCTAGAACCTTTGGATTTGAATCTATCTCCTTTCATTTGATTTTTTGGATTTAATTGGATAAATCTATAAATCTCTATTTTTTTCTTTCTTAATTACCCTGCACGCCACTAGACATGAAAATACATCAAATAGTAAAGTTTTATTATAAAATAAATGTAAAAAATGTGACACATGTGATATTAAATATGCAATGTACGTGTACGATCACACCCCCACACTTATCTTTTGCTTGTCCTCGAGAAAAAAAATTAAAAAACCAACCTAAGCTAACTCACTTTCGTAGAAATCACGGTTACACTTAGCACGTGCAACAAACCGTTAAACCTCTAAATTAACCCAAGAGGACGAGTTTTATCTCGTGAGGGTTTTCAGTAAATTACACCCACAAAATTCATAAAGAAAGAGAAACAAAGTGTTAGTATTTTCGAAAACGCATTTTGAAAAGAAAAGAAATATTTGAAGTATTTTTGCAAGACTTATGCAATCTGTAAGTTATAGGAATACCAAACTTATTCATTTCTAAACTTAGTTTCTATTCAAAAACTTGTTATCAATCAAGGTTAGGAGTCAAACTGTATTTCCCATCTAGTCTATTATTTTACCCTAAGTCATATGCACCTTTGTGACAAAAAAATTTTGACTCGAGATTTTTTAACTCTAACTCTTATGTCATATTTGTAAATCACCTAGAGGGGTGAATATGTGATGGCTAATCTTATGGTCAATTAATGCGGAATTAAAAACTTATTACACTAAACACCAAGTATAACACAAGAGTGTAGCCGGATTCCCCGTGAAGGACTCTGAACTAACTCCTCAAGATTCCTCTAAATAAGAGTTGAGGTGCCGCGTTAGCTCTCTTGGTTGAATACAAGTGTTAGCAAACAATCCCCAAGCATATATCAATAAGCACACAAAGTATATCAAGCATATAATGATAAAGACAATAAAGCATGCAAGATATAAACAAGTAAGAGATAGAGAGAGCAATCGCAAACACGGGAGATTTGTTTCGAGGTTCGAGCACACTTGCTCTACGTCCCCGCCTTCACACTTGAAGGATTTTCACTATAAACCGATCCCACCGGATCACTCGGTGCCGCAACACCTACAAGAAGTTCCCACTAGAACTCTTGGACTCTCTAGTCCCGTACACACCGCAAGCCCACAAAAGCTCGCCAAGGCCGCACCTCAAACACCGAGTTCACACACGAACTCGAAACACCGCGAACACAACCGTCCGCCTCCTCAAAGTACAAGAAAGAACTCTTGGTGATCTAAACACTTTGATCACCAACAAATACTCTCACAATGACACTCCTATAGGATGAATATATCAATGGATAACTCAAGTGTTGTGTGAGAAAACAGGGATTGAAATGGTGGAGGAAAACTCAAAAAAATCACTTCTAAAACACTCTTGATAAACTCCCCTTTTGATTGGAAATATTTGGCTATAATATAAGTGGAGAAAACCTCTTGAAAGAGTAAGTAAAACTGGTGTAAAAATCCACTTCAAATCTTAGAGAAAACAGCCCACAAACCCCTCATATTTATAGGCTAGAAAAACTAGCCGTTGGGGCAAAAAATCAGCTCTGACGGCTGACGGTCGACCGGCCCGGTCGACCGCCAACGGTCAAAAATCTGACCGTTGGGGCAGCGGTCGACCGGCCCGGTCGACCGGCCCGGTCGACCGAGACCCTGGAACAGAGAACAGTCTTCTCTGTCGGTCGACCGTCCCGGTCGACCGTCCCGGTCGACCGGGGCTTTCCAGAGAGCAGAGGCTCTCTGCGGTCGACTGGCTCTCCAGCAGTCCTAGCGTGCACGTTCTGTGCACGTCGGTCGATCGGCCCGGTCGACCGACAGAAGCCAGGTCAGGACATTATAGGGATCAAAAACTTGATCATTTTGGCTCAAATAAAATCCCATAAAATCATGAAAAATCTACAAAAAAAGTTTTAAACATTATACTTTGAAAATCAAACATGCTTGAACAAAATCAATACATGTTACAAATAGTTTGAACTATTTTTGTAACTTGAAAATTTTGGCTAAAAACGAAAACTGTATTTTTTTCAAAATTGGTTTTTCCAAAATTTCTCCAAATACAAAAACAAGATATTTTAAACTCTTTTAAAGCATGATGTCTATGGATATGATCCTCTACACATATATGGTGAAATATCTATATTTTTGACATTAAGCACTAAACATGGTTTTAGTTAAAGATATGTATATATATGAAGTCCAAAAACCAAACCGGTATTTTTCAAAAAGAAAACTCTTTTGTATTTTTCTAAAATAAAATTCTTTTATGAAAACTCATCTAAATCAAGAGTGTGTGTGTGTAAGATATACTTGAGCAATCTACCAACTATCTATCCTTTATATTTTAATCTAAAACAAAATCTTATAAAAACAAACCTAAACACAAGTCTTGATCATGAAGGTCTTCACTTGAAGTCTTCTCATCTTCTTGACTTGGTCCAAACTTGATCCAACGAGCTAGACTCCTCTTGAGTTCTTGATGTGGTCTTGATGCACAAGCTCTTGAATCAAACCGTGCTAGCCCCAAAACTTGACTTTAAATCCTTTGTTGAAGGTACACACCTACTAAGATCTTGATCACAAATCTGAGACTAAATAAACACAAGATCATTAGTACTATAACTACATGAGTTGATCATCATCAAAACTAGAGTGATAGGCCTTTGGGACAACAATCTCCCCCTTTTGATGATGTCAAAACTCATGAAGTTATATATGCATGGATTAAAGTAAAGCTTCAAAGAAGCTCCCCCTTAACTCATGCATCACAATAAACAATAATATATGGCAATTAAACACATAAACATGTATGCAAATACAAGATGCCAAACAAACATAAAACTCATCAAATTCTTATCTCCTTGTATTTGCAAAACAAAACACATATGCATAAACATAAATACTTCTCCCCCTTTATGAATAAAGTAAGGAAAACATATACTAAAATACTTCTCCAATCTTCTCCCCCTTTTTGTCATCATCAAAAAGGGGGAGAACATTTTGTTTTTACTTTAACCCCTTTGTTGATGATTGACAAAAAGGGGGAGAAGTATTGGAGAAGTATTTTAGTATATGCATGTTTTCCTTACTTTATTCATAAAGGGGGAGAAGTATTTATGTTTATGCATATGTGTTTTGTTTTGCAAATACAAGGAGATAAGAATTTGATGAGTTTTATGTTTGTTTGGCTTCTTGTATTTACATACATGTTTATGTGCTTTTGCCATATATTATTGTTTATTGTGATGCATGGATTAAAGTAAAGCTTCAAAGAAGCTCCCCCTTAACTCATGCATCACAATAAACAATAATATATGGCAATGAAGCACATAAACATGTATGCAAATACAAGATGCCAAACAAACATAAACTCATCAAATCTTATCTCCTTGTATTTGCAAAACAAAACACATATGCATAAACATAAATACTTCTCCCCCTTTATGAATAAAGTAAGGAAAACATGCATATACTAAAATACTTCTCCAATACTTCTCCCCCTTTTTGTCAATCATCAACAAAGGGGTTAAAGTAAAAATAAAATGTTCTCCCCCTTTTTGTCAAAAGCAAAAATCAATAAAAGGGGTGACATTAAACAAATCAATAAAGGATATATGCAATATACATTCATGAAGAGGAAGACGCTAAGTTAGCTTTCCTGCATATCTGCATTACATGAAAGAGGGATGACAAGCCCTAATTCACATAACACATAATATGCAATGCATAAGAGGAGATGTGAAGCTCCCCCTATACACGTGTACCGCATAAAGAAGAGTTGTCAAGCTCCTCAATATAAGATACACTCAACATGAATTTATATGTAGAAGAGATGTTAAGCTCCCCTTGCATATAGGCAATACAAATCAAACATTTTTAATTTTCTCATTTAAAAACAAATTTTGAGTTTCTTAATAAAACAAATTTTGAGATATCTTAGGAAACATTGTTTTGTTTTTTACTTTCAAATTTTAAGATACCAATTGTAAATAAACATTACAAATTTTGAATTTTAATCAAAATAGGATCATATTGATACCAATTGCAATCAATAGATACCAATTGAAGATTATTGCACATTTTTTATATCAATAAAAATATCAATTTTAAAAATAATGCATAAGCTTATTAAAATATCAATTGAGAAATCAATTGAAAATAAAGATTTGAATTAAGCTTAGCATAAACAAATTTTGTGCTTTAAATATGTAAATCGATTTTAACTCAAGCACAAATAACTCATATATATGTATGAAAAAGAAAATACCAATAGAAATTGATATTATTGAAATTATGAAGCATACATATATAGAAAACACAGTATGAGTATATACAAAATGAATATCAATTGAGATACCAATTGAAAATAACAATGTAAATCAAGTATATAACTCATAAACTAACAATTGAAGAACAATAACTAGTTAAAAGTAATTTTTGAAAAACTAGTTAAAGATCCTTCAAAACATGAAACCAAATTATATGTATCATGAAACATACTAAATACACAAAATTCGACACTCAAGGTCCATAAGCTCAAAGTGATCATGAAACAAAGTCATGAATAAACAAATAAAGTGTGAGTGCACAAAAATTATGTAATTAGCATTTTTCATGAAGATAATCAATGAAGCTCAAATCAAACATGAATAATATTTTATCAAACAAAACATGAAAATTTATTTTAAAAACTAAACTTCTAGGTATATGTATGATTTATCCAATCCTAACAATATGCATACATATCCCAAACATGAAAAGAGTCCATAATGTAAATTGCATGAAGGCAAATGACTCATGGGGTATACATGTATATTTATTAGATTTGAATACAAGATACATATACATGAAGTAAAACATGAAAATAGGCAAAACAAGTGTAAATGAGAGAATCATCAAAACTAGGCTATACATGTGCATATAGTGAGTACAAATGCACAATGAAGTGCAAACATATATGAATCAATTTGTTGCTCACTACTTATACAAGTATATATCCAAGTTTTAATAAAAACTACATTTAAACTAGTATTTACCACATGAAGCACAAAATAAATGAAATATGGACATGCTAAAAATATCATATATGAACAAGCATGTAGATAAACTAGGAGTTTAGAGATAATTACCAAACCAAAGAACTATACTCCAAATCTCCAAAACATGGTGTTGTCCCCCCAAACCTCCTTGATAGCGGTGCATCAAATATATGTCCATCAAGTCCATGTGCAACCACCATCAAGGCACCATCCCTCTCACGTTTTGTGAGAGCCCTCACCTACATCAAAACACAAGGTGGGGATTTTAATACCCATTTTCTTTTGGGTCCTTGGTGTGTAGCTTTGTAAGGAACCCAAACATTGTTGTTATTAGCAAAATTAACATGATGTATTTTATCAAAACAAAACTTTACTAAATGGCCTTTGCGGCCACAATGTGTACATTTGTACACCTTAGGATGCATAAGTGTGGGTGTGGTCATGACGTGCAAGATGTGCATATGCATGATGTGGATGATGTGCATGAATATGTGGAGTTTGTTTCTTTGAAAACATGAACTCCAATCTCTTATGATTAAATGCACATATGCTCAAAGTTGAGCTTAAACTATCAATTTTATTTTTCAAATTTTTAATCTCATTTTGATTAACGGTGGCATGTAAAGCATGATGAGATTGAGAATCATTTTTCTTATTCTTTTTAGAATCTTTTTCTTTTTTTTTTCAATCATTTTCTTTTTAAAGAAATGTTTTCATTTAAAGCAACTTCTTTTTGTTTTTCCACCAAAACAACTTTATTTTTCAACATAGTGTTTCCTTCACAAAGATCATTTAATTTAGAAAGCAAGGAAACATTTTCATTTTTCAAACTTTCATTTTCTTTTTCAATGCATGCAACTTTATTTTTAAAAGAATCATTTTCTTTTAACATGCAATCAAAATTCTTTTTCATTTCTTATTATCTTTCTTAAGCAAATCATATTTTTCTAAGAGTTGTTGACAAAATGATGCTAGTTCATTATATGGCATTTCAACATCCTCTTCTACCTCAGATTCGGTAGCTACCTCAAGGGGGTTATCCCCTTGGACCATGTAGCGCACGTTGGAAGCGTCACTTCAAACATCCGAGTCGCTCCCCGCATAATATTGTTCTTTTTCGTCAAGGGAGAGAATTGTGTTCCAAACTACAAAAGCCGAATCAAAGTTAGAAACCCTAGATAAATAAACATCATTTAGGGTACTTTTCAAAGCATGAATGGCCTTTGCATTAGCCTCATTATATTTGCCATTTAAACAATAGGAATCTCTAGTAGTGGCAAAATAAACATGAATACCTAAGCCTTTGAGGTACAAAGACATCTTAACCTTCCAAGTTTGGATGTTAGAATGTCAAAGGTGGGAGGTGACATGAAATCCATGGTGTGTGTACAAATATTGTGATTAGCCTGAAAATGAGGATCTTTAACTCTAGGTTATAAGACCCAAATCAAGAGCACTTGGCTCTGATACCAATTGTAAATCACCTAGAGGGGGGTGAATAGGTGATGGCTAATCTTATGGTCAATTAATGCGGAATTAAAAACTTATTACACTAAACACCAAGTATAACATAAGAGTGCAGTCGGATTCCCCGTGAAGGGCTCTGGACTAACTCCTCAAGATTCCTCTAAATAAGAGTTGAGATGCCGCGTTAGCTCTCTTGGTTGAATACAAGTGTTAGCAAACAATCCCCAAGTATATATCAATAAGCACACAAAGTATATCAAGCATATAATGATAAAGACAATAAAGCATGCAAGATATAAACAAGTAAGAGATAGAGAGAGCAATCGCAAACACGGGAGATTTGTTTCAAGGTTCGAGCACACTTGCTCTACATCCCCGCCTTTACACTTCAAGGATTTCCACTATAAACCGATCCCACCGGATCACTCGGTGCCGCAACACCTACAAGGAGTTCCCACTAGAACTCTTGGACTCTCTAGTCCCGTACACACCGCAAGCCCACAAGCTCGCCGAGGCCACACCTCAAACACCGAGTTCACACACGAACTCGAAACACCGCGAACACAACCGTCCGCCTCCTCAAAGTACAAGAAAGAACTCTTAGTGATCTAAACACTTTGATCACCAACAAATACTCTCACAATAACACTCCTATAGGATGAATATATCAATGGATAGCTCAAGTGTTGTGTGAGAAAACAAGGATTGAAATGGTGGATGAAAACTAAAGAAAATCACTTCTAAAACACTCTTGATAAACTCCCCTTTTGATTGGAAATATTTAGCTCTAATATAAGTGGAGAAAACCTCTTGAAAAAGTAAAACTGGTGTAAAAATTCACTTCAAATCTTAGAGAAAACAGCCCACAAACCCCTCATATTTATAGGCTAGAAAAACTAGCCGTTGGGGCAAAAAATCAGCCATGACGGTGGACAGTCGACCAGCCGGTCGATCGCCAACGGTCAGAAATCTGACCGTTGAGGCAGCGGTCGACCGGCCCGGTCGACCGAGACCCTGGAACAGAGAACAGTCTTCTCTGTCGGTCGACCGTCCCGGTCGACCGGGGCTTTCCAGAGCATGGTTCACAATCGCGGTCTCGGCTGTCGACTCGGCGGGCACTGAGACGGATCAGTCTCGGCGACTCGGATCGGTATCGGGCGATACGCGCAAAACGCTACATATAAAGCTAAAAAAATTCGGAAAAAATCACGACAAATCTTAAAAAAATGTAGACATCCATGTTCATATATCACATGTCCAAAATATATCATATAGCACACTAAACATAGAGCGAAAGTATAAATACACGCGTCGGTATAAGCATATTAAAATACATGCACAATATAGTAAATTACACATTATTAAATACATGCTAATGTAGTCATTTCCACATTGAATTGCGACGAGGCATAAAATCATCATCATAGTGTCGAGTCGACCGAGTGAAGTCCGATTCTCGGCCGAGTCGGCCTCCTCTGAGTTGAGTCGACCAACTCGTGACTCGGACTCGTCTCGGAGTAGGCCGAGACGGATACGACTCGGCTGACTCGTCTCCGACTCGGCCGAGTCTTTGAACCGTGTTCCAGAGAGCAGAGGCTCTCTGTGGTCGACCGGGTCGGTCGACCGACCCTCCAGCAGTCCTGGCGTGCACGTTCTGTGCACGTCGGTCGACCGGCCCGGTCGACCGTCAGAATCCAGGTCAGGACATTATAGGGATCAAAAACTTGGTCATTTTGGCTCAAATAAAATCCCATAAAATCATGAAAAATCTACAAAAATAATTTTAACATTATACTTTCAAAATCAAACATGCTTGAACAAAATCAAGACATGTTACAAACATTTGAACTATTTTTGTAACTTAGAAATTTTGGCTAAAAACGAAAACCGTATTTTTTTCAAAATTGGTTTTTCCAAAACTTCTCCAAATACAAAAACAAGATATTTTAAACTCTTTTAAAGCATGGTGTGTATGGATATGATCCTCTACACATATATGGTGACATATCTATGTTTTTGACATTAAGCACTAAACATTATTTTAGTTAAAGATATGCATATATATGAAGTCCAAAAATCAAACCGGTATTTTTCAAAAAGAAAACTCTTTTGTATTTTTTCAAAATAAAATTCTTTTATGAAAACTCATCTAAATCAAGAGTGTGTGTAAGATATACTTGAGCAATCCACCAACTATTCTATCCTTTACATTTTAATCTAAAACAAAATCTTATAAAAACAAACCTAGACACAAGTCTTGATCATGAAGGTCTTCACTTGAAGTCTTCTCATCTTCTTGACTTGGTCCAAACTTGATCCAACGAGCTAGACTCCTCTTGAGTTCTTGATGTGGTCTTGATGCACAAGCTCTTGAATCAAACCGTGCTAGCTCTAAAACTTGACTTTAAATCCTTTGTTGAAGCTACACACCTACTAAGATCTTGATCACAAATTTGAGACTAAATAAACACAAGATCATTAGTACTATAACTACATGAGTTGATCATCATCAAAACTAGAGTGATAGGCCTTTGGGCCAACAATATTTTCATTTTTTGGTCGTATTATCCTTAGTTCTATTAGGCTTTCTAATCTGCCCATGTAAAGAGTCTTTAGTCAGTGACTCTCAAACTGAACGGTCTTAGGGCACCGGGTGAGAAAACACCCCAAGGCCACAAAACTAAAGATTTTATTTATTATATAGACCACTTTTAAGCGTGAATATTTATGCTTTATGAGACACAAATACCCAGCTTAATCAGTAGATTTTTGATATATATATATTCTTTTCTTTTTTATAAGACATAAGAATCTTTGTTTTTGAACCCTAAGTGTGTAGGTGTGTAAAAGTGTGCATATTTCATCAAGGTAAAAATCAAGACTAAATTACTTTTCTAATTTTTTTCTTCTAACCCTAGAAATCAAACAAATAATCTTATTTTGACAAAGTATATAAGAAATCCTAATTATGATTCTCCTATTCCTTAAAATTACTTTAATTTCTTACAAAAATAGGTCAAAATATTGTTTCTCTTTTCAAAAAATTTTTAAAAGCAAAAGGAAATGTTAAATTTTTATTTTAAATAAAAAGAAACATATGTTATGTTAGAACCTTCCCCCATACTTATCTCATGCATTATCCTCAATGTATGAATAAATGCATAAAAGCATGAAAAAAGAAGAAATGGAAGGAAAATGTTACCTCAAAAGTGGTGGTTTCGGTGGTGGTCGGATTGGACCAAGTGTTGCTACCCAATCAAGATAATGTGGTGATTCACGGAACCCACCTTTATTGACCTCTTTTCTATTTACATATTTATAATCCCTAATATGAATAGGATCATGTAAGATCCTATGAAAATTATTCTCTTTACATGACCATTCTTGAAAAATCATCACTGAGTCATTATGGTCAATACCTATGTCCAATAAAAGAATGTGACTTGATGGAATAGTTGACTTGGGTTCAAGAGTGATAGATTCAGGAACCATTACTAACTCAGAAAAATCAACTTTGGGTTCGAGAGTCGGTTTTGGTTCAAGAGTTGAGTCAAAATCAAAGAACTTAATTTCACATTCTTTTCCCATCAACGAAATGCGACCATTCAAAAGAGGTGGTTCAATTTCAAAATTTATGAATACAGGAATCAATGTTGGCTCGAGAAATAGGTCCAACTTGGGTAAGGATACCAAAGTTAATATAGATTCAAAATTGGAATTAAATCACAAAGTTGTGAGTCGGTGTCACATTTATGTTCAAGCTCAATTTCATTGAAATGAAAACTTATCAATTTGTCAATGGGTTAATATTTGATCAAGTTCAATGTTTTGTGATGAATTTGAATCTTGGTCAAAGTCTTCAAGATACCATGATTCTTGATTTTTCATCAATATGGCTAGAAGTGTCAGGAATAGTCAAATATTGGGTAAGAAGAGTTTTTTCATTCCTACGCATGTTTTCTAATCGACTAAGTCTTGCTTCTAACATATCGAAAGGATTGCTTTGGAATTGATTTTCAACAATATAGCTAGAAGTGTCGGAATAGTCAAAGATTGGGTAGGGAGAGTTTCATGATTCCTACGCATGTTTTCTAATCGACTAAGTCTTACTTTTATCATACCATAAGGATCGCTTTGGAATTGAATCATAGATTCCGTACTCTTTTCTAAGTTGGTATGTTCTTGTTGTGCTAAAACTTAAAAAATAGAGTAAGAATCTTGAACTTGGGAATTTTTTGCGAGTATTGAGTCCGTCGAGATTTGGAATTGTCGTGTGGACTCAAGAAAGACTTCGAAACTTTTTTCTAAACAAGTTTTCTTTTCTATAGGTTGATCTTAATATTGAGTATACGAAGCTGAATGTTGGTCAGGTTGTTGATAGTATGACTCGAAGGAGTTGGATCCCCACTGACTCAGTGAAGAGTGGTGATGATCATCCCAATCTTGTTCATAATACTGGGGTAGGGTATATACTGATTCAGATAGGACCAATCCGACATACTTGGTTGGATAAAGTTATGAAATGCTAGATTGGTAATATTCGAATCAAAAGAGGTTGGTGTGGAGTATGGATCACTAGATGCATTGGAATAATTATAATTTAATCCATATCACAAAAATGTCAAAAACAAAAACAAAAAACAAAAAAATAAACAAAGAAAAATCTAGCCTAAGTTAGGATAGACCTTAAACCTAGATGACACTTAGACTGTCCACGGGGGATATATTGCAGAATCTGTTAATCAGCCAGGTAGCGGCAAGACCAGTGGGAGATATTTGTGTCTAAACAACGGGCCTAATTATGTCAAACCACTGTTCTTCGAGGTTTCACCTCTCAATCCTCAACCTTTGACACCGATTTGGCAAGAGTCAAATTCTAACCAACTTTCCCCTTAGGTCAGTCTCCTATTGAGTTTGAGATGTCCCTAGGGCCAACGTCTACTCAATTTTAAGTTAGGCTTGGTTAGTGAGTGAGGAGATGGCTTTTGAGCTAAGGAAGGGTGATGACTTCCCCACCTTATCTTATTTATAGGACAAGTCCTTAATTCGTTTTAGTACGCGTGTGCAAGTATGTAGCAAAAATAACACCCCAGCAATAACATACAAGTGTTTTCCTAAACTATATGCAATGCAGACGCACATTGGCTCCTGTACTCTTCAACAGTAATTTAAATGTAACGAATTAAACAAATCCCTAGAATGCAATGCCTAAACATTTTCTTTGCATTAACAAACAACCATATTACTGTTGAGGTTAGAACAGTGTGCAGAATATGTTAAACAGGAAAACTATCAACTGAAGTAGCTAAATCCTTGAATTTCAAACAACCTGCAAGAAACTACAGTTAGTAGTTCACCACAGTTGTGGGCTCTGATGCTCTGCCTTCTTAACAGAGACACAGAGTAACAATATGTCCACTGCAGCTCCTACTTTTCAAATATTAGCCCCTGCACACAAAAAACAGAGAAAAAGTTAAACCGTTTAAAGTAAATCAAAAAAAAGAAAAACTTACCGTCTCTCCCCGACAACGGTGCCAAAATTTTAATTAAGTCAAGCCTGCACACAGAAAAATACAGAAGTTTAGAATAATGTTAGGTCCGCAATGCTACGTATAGCCTAGGGCTAAAAGATCATCCACAGGGAGGGAAAGCGATGGAAGCGTTGTGTAAGTCTCTTCCTACGTAACTACACCAGTTAAAATCTTCTTTGTTTTAAAAGAAAAGAAAACATTAAACTAAATTAGAAGAAAGTAGCAAAAGAAGATGATGTTGGTGTTTTGATTACAAGGGAAACTAAGTTAAAAAAAAGAAAATAAACAAGAGAAGAAAGAACATACCTTGCAGTAATTAAAGGAAAACAAGCGACCAATTAAGTTTAGTAACGATGAAGAGAAGTGGGATAGTTCCATTGGCTATTACTATAAATATAACTATCTTTAAATATGATTAATCTAGTGTCACTCTAAAAATAATTTTTCCTCTCTTTTCTGTCTTGAAACTTTTCCTAATCCAAGTTATAAAAAAGTCCTGATTAAAAAGAAGGCATAAAGAAGCAGATGAAAGTAAATAAAGTAATTAAAGCACGTAAAAATAAAAGAGGTAATTGAAAAGAATAGAACCTTTATTGAGATGTCACCACCAAGTACAAGCACTCCGTCTTCTCTTTATAATTATCTCTCAAATTGAAAGCTACAATGATATTTGGAAAGAAAAAATCCTAACCCTAAAACTCTCCGCAGAGTCCTACCCTCTGCCTTCAATGTATGTAAGTATTTATAGGAGAAATAGGATGAGGATAGACGTACGAAGATAAGGGAAGCTGGCGCTTCCACAGATTCAAAGCCACGAAAATGCGACTTTTGTCGCGTTTTCGCGACAGTATCCTAGTCGTAGGGCCAAGATCTGGGAGTGTATCGTCTATTGATCGTTCTCTTCCTTTTATCTTCTTGAATTTTGAATATCTGCTTTAGAATTGACGATCTATCTCTTTATCCTCAACGAAATCGATAGGGTCTTCAAACTAATTTTTCTTTGAACTTTGATGATATTATCTTATCTGGTATATCCAATTTTCAGATAAGATGGCTTCTAGAACCTTCGGATTTGAAACAATCCCTTTTCTTTTGAATTTTTAAATTTAATTGGATATATCTGTCAATCAATCTCTTTTCTTCCTTAATTACCCTACACGTCACTAGACATGAAAATGCATCAAATAGCAAAATTTTATTATAAAATAACACAGAAATGTGACACGTGATAATATGCAATGTACTTGTACGATCATTTCCAGTCAAATCATGCAATTAATTATGTGAGAAACCTACATGCGTGGAAGCGACATGCAGAGACTGATTATTAGGTGATTTCTGAACCAGGACACTCTTTTTTTCCTGCACAAAGAAAAGTTGCTAGATTGCATAACGCAATAATGTAAACATGCTTGCCAGGAAGGATGCATACAATCACACCATGTCGCAGGTGTCAGATTGACAAGAACCATTCCCTTGCTCAATATCGATTATACATTGAGCGCTACTCAACTTCACAGCTCGCACATATGATATTTGGAGAGAATTACACATTCATAGTGGATTCCTCATTGAGGAATTCAAACGCTAAAGAGATGAGATGCAGTTGTATCTTGAATCAGTTCATGCCAAAAGCAGAAGACACCAATCACATGTATTCTGCCTGACTATCCATGAGAAACATCTCATTCTATTAAAGATATTCCATGCATTTTATTTAAAGCTATTCTTATCACTCAAAAATAAGAATTCCAAGGAATCCTTATATCAGCAGAAACACATAACCCTCATTGATATAATTGGAATGTCCTTTTTACTAAATCAAGCAGTGTCAATATGATTCCAAGCAAAAAAGGATGCTCTTATAAAACTTGTTGCTATGGTCAAAATCTGACCCATACCAAGATCAAGACACGGGTCCCTCGCCATCAGATTCTCCCGAAGACACTCTCAAGGAGAACCATCCGAGCAGTTCCCCGAAGAGCAACATTCAGGGTATTCCTCCTCCCAAGGAAACTGATTGTCCTGAAGGTGTTCATTCCTCCAAGAAGAATCTTTCCGACTTGTACAAGATAGCCTCCGCATCCAGCTCCTGCCTACGTTTGTGGAGTCTGTTACGCCGCCAGAATATCCCATGTTTCAAATATGGTCCACCATCCCTACTTCAACATGAGCAGTTATAAGAAAAAAGCTAATATTTCTCCTACAATCAAGGACAGAATCTCTGCCTTTACAGAAGAATCACAACGTGCAGATCATACAGTTAGTGAATTCTGCATGATTCCCACTGCACAGAAACCCTCAAGTATATAAGATACTGAAAGAAGATGACGAGGGGACCTTTTATCTTTTTCTAATTGGCTAGCCATAAAAAATAGAGTTTTATCACTGCTGAATCCACTGTAATCACTTGAAAATAGTGAATTCCCCTTCTCCATGTGGTTTTTCCCAAATTGAGTTTTCACGTAAAATATGTGTCCTTGCTATTGATTATTGATGTTCTCTCTTAGGTCCAGGTTAGATTGAAATGTAGGTAAATTCCCTGGGAATTTACCCCTACATTTTTGTGCTTTCATTGAGAGTGAGTCCCTATACTCAAGATCTCCCCCATCAGCCCTCCTCATATAGCCTCGTCGTAATCAACAATGGACCTAAACAAGAAAGTTACCGGTAGAGCAACTTTTAAAGGCAAGGCCATAAAGACCATCAGAGGCACAACCTCTAATCGAGTCAACAACCAGTCGCTTGCAGAAGGCACCACCTCCGCCACATCACAGGAGCCGACTGTCGGCACTCAGCCTCAACAGCAAGAAGACTAACTGTTTCAGATGCTCCAGGAGATGAAGCTGATGAAGAAACAGCAACAAAAGCCAGACTGCGAGCGAGAGCAAACATGGTTCAAAGACTCGGCCGAGTCGAAGACGAGTCGGCCGAGTCGTATCCGTCTCGGCCCGCTCCGAGACGAGTCCGAGTCACGAGTCGGTCGACTCAACTCAGAGGAGACCGACTCGGCTGAGAATCAGAGTTGACTCGGTCGACTCGGCATTATGATGATGATTTGTACCTCATCGTAATTCAATATGAAAATAACTACATTAGCATGTATTTATGAATGTAGTTTGTGCAATCTACTATATTGTGCATGTATTTTAATATGCTTCTACCGATAACGCGTGTATTTATATGTAATACATGAATGTGGATATCTACATCTTTTAAAGATTTGTCGTGATTTTTTCAGAATTTTTTGAGCTTTCTATGTAGCGTTTTGCGCGTATCGCCCGATACCGATCCGAGTCGCCGAGACCGATCCGTCTCAGTGCCCGCCGAGTCGGCGGCCGAGACCGCGACTGTGAACCATGAGAGCAAACCGCGACAACATCCTTCATGAACAAGAAGAGATGAGATGAAGCAGCTTAATCAACAATTCTAGGCTCAAGTCGCCACCATTCAGAACAACTTCACACCGGCGGAGGGTGACATCGAGAATAGCGGGTCTCCAGACCTCGATGTCCTCGGTGAGTTGATCCGGAAGCAGATCGTGGAGGCCAAGCTCCTGCAGCACCTGATTCTGACCACACGCCTCCATGACTCCCCGCTTTTCAAGGACATCCAAGAGTGCGAGTTTTCGAAGAAGTTCTTGATGCCTACCTTCGACAGCTACACTGGAGCAAGTGATCCGGTTCATCACATCCGCCATGTTCAAGACAAAATGATGTTTAACTCGAGCAACGACCCGGTAATGTGCCTTACATTACCTTCTAGTCTCAAGGGTACGACATCGGAGTGGTTCTACTCCCTACCACCCCTTTTTTCTCCACAACTTCTCAGAGGTTATCGAGGCTTTCCCATACAATATGTTGCTCGCCAAGAGGCCAAGAGAGGTAGCCACCACCTTCTCTGCATCAAAATAAGCCAGACGATTGCCTCAAATCCTAGATCAACTTCTTCCAGAGCCAGCTCGCCAAAGTCTCCAACTGTAGAGAGAAAGTATCAGCACTCGCGTTTATCAACAGGTTAGGTCACTCACCATTTGTACAAGAATCTCCTGAAGTACGTTACCAGGATGAGCAAGGCTCTCTCTCGGACGCAGTCATACAATGAAAGCTTCCTCCAACCTTTTAGCAAAGCTTGGTGAGGACGGAACAAAGTCAAAATTTGCCCATAGAGCTCCCGACTATCCTCTCGACCGGCATAGGGGGCAACCTCCTTATAAGAAGCAGGCACTCTTCATATTGTTGTCAAGTCCAATCCATAGCTACAGACCTGCAAAACACTTCACTCCATTAAGGCTCCTGATCGATGAGGTTTTCAATACCTTCAAAGACCAACCTTCGGTCACACTCGAAACTGATCCAACCCAATCCATCATTGCCCGGGTCAAAAACAAAAAGCCAGATCAGAACATAAACATCACCGGAGATCACGGTTGATATATTATGAAGCAGTAAGGCTCAAAACAGCCTGATAAGGCTCGTAGATATCCTGGAAAGGCTGGGCAGTCTATGAAGACTTAGAGATAGCCTGAGAAGGCTCGGCAAAGTCTACGAAGACTCAGAGATAGCTTGTGAAGGCTCAAAGATAGTCTGGGAAGGCTCGACGAGGCCGATCTAGTCCGTGAAGGACTCGAGAGGCAGCAACAGCCTCAACCAAGTCTATGAAGACTAGAAATAGCCAGGGAAGGCTAGAAGATTGATTTCAGAATAAAAGGTAGCCAAAAAAACAGTAGTAGAAAAGATCAGCAGTAGCAGAGGAGGCCTCGAAGAGCAGCAGTAGGGGCAGCCAAGCCATGTCAGGCCATGATGGCTACTGCAGAGGTTCAAGAAGGATCTGGAGTCGTCGAGATAACTGGTC
The DNA here is from genome assembly GCA_038442645.1 of Agave tequilana. Classification (NCBI taxonomy): domain Eukaryota; kingdom Viridiplantae; phylum Streptophyta; class Magnoliopsida; order Asparagales; family Asparagaceae; genus Agave; species Agave tequilana. Next base: position 149,693 of record JAVJIF010003369.1, on the reverse strand, counting down.
GAGTGCTCAGAAGCAGTTGGGAAGCCACGGAGAGTGTTGTGGAAGTGTCCGGGACCCTCGACAAAGGCTTTGGAGGTGTTAGGGAGCCTCGATGAGGGTTCTGTAGGAGTCGAGGAGCCTCAGCGAGTGATCTGGAGTTGTTGGGTAGTCTCAGCGAAGGCTCTGAAAGCCTCAGGAGGTATCGGTGAAGGCTGTGGATGCTTCAGGAAGCCATGACAACCTTGTCTGAGGTTGTCGGTGGTAGTGGAGGCGTCGTCGGAGGCAAGTGGTGCTAGCGGAGATCACGGTTGAGGTTGAAGGTAGAGTGGAGAGAGAGGAGGAAAAAAAAGGAACAGCTGGGGTTAGGGTTTACTGCTCTGAACCATGTAGAGAAACAAAACCTAGGAAAAGCATACTTTATTATAGAGATCATCTATATATATAAAGAATACAAAGGGGTATTGGGTTGTCGGTAATATAAACCCAATAATCCAATTAACTTATTATCTAATCTACCAGATACTACCTTGATTTGTAAAGAATTTTAATTAAAGCAAAGTAGAATGATTTCTAATCTATATTATATTAGATCACTATAAAAATAAATGGAGATATTATTGTTATTCATGTGCCTCTATCAACATCATTCATTACTTTTTTAAATTTTGATTGAATTAAATCTAAAGTACTTAATGAAACATATATTGCACTAGTTTATCAACTATTTTATAATTCATTAATATGTTCTTTTATAATTTACTGCTTAGAAATCATACTTAGAATAGGACTGTCGTCCGACATTACAAGTACTTATTTAATTGTTGACTAATCATGATTTAGGTGTAATTTTTATGGTAATGAGCCTGAGATACTATTATCATGCGTAAAGAATCTCATTTAAAATTTAAGGTCTTCTTGCATATTAATTAATTATTATCAATTTGCATAAATAAGTAAAGATGATTATTAAAATGATTATTATGTTTACTAGAAATTTTGAGACAAAACCAAATTTGGAAGATCTATAAAAAAAATTCTCAAAAATATATTATTTTATGTTTTTTTCTTAATTGCTCAATTTGATTCCTCACAACATAGTTGGTGCACATGCATATAACTAGTATATATATACACACACACACATGAGACATGTATAGACATATAGGGATGTTTTTAATAGTCTAAGGGCTTAACCAAGACAATTAGGCCCTCTTACGGAAGTACATGGTGTGTAATGAAATTAGATACTCACTATGTTCACTTTGGTCTACATGTTACAAAATGTTTATAAATGAATAATCACACATTTTGAAAACCATTTAATGATTTACAAAGTGGTTGCAAAATGAATTATTTTCAAAAAATACCACTAAAAAATATCATGACATGAGTTAGATTATTCTACTGGATGATTCATTTATCAAAATCTATATGGTCTGAAACATCTAAAAATGAAAACATGTGTCTTAAGGACTATACCTCATGAATCATGAGATTTATTTAATTCTACTATCAAGAAAGACCGTTCATATTGCAACCACTTCATGCAAGAGCAAATGACCTTCAAAATGCATGATTGTTTGTCAGACCTTTCCTAATATGCAAATCAAAATGAAAAAGTAATTATCTAATTCATTGCACACTATGCTTGTTAAGAATTCGGCTAGTTATGACTGAGAAAAAGAGACTGAATGTGTGTGCACGTATTCTATGCAGATAAATGCATGTGTATGTTGAATCATCATACAAATAATATAAATAATATGTATGCAAATATGTTGTTTGCTCTATAGTTAGACTAAGATAGTAAGAGATGACGGCCAGGGTCTTTCAACCCTCTTCTGATCTTCTATTGTAAGGGAAGGCTGCTCATAGTGAATCAAAACATGATTTGTATAGTGTGCTATAATGGTTATTAATGACCTTACTTCCTTTTCAAAAAAAAATCATACAAATAATATGTCTTTAATATTTAGGTACATACTTATGCACATTATCTAAAAAAAATTCAGATCTATTCCAATAATTGTTAAAATTTAAACAATTATAGTAAGGGAAAAATTACATACCCATTAGTTTTTCACATTCATTCTTATACCCAGAGGTATCATATTTTACCTATATACCCAAAACTTTCAAGTGCTTTTATTTTGTAAAACCATAATTCCAATACCATACATGAATGTGCTGAATTTCTACAATTTTTTATGAGAAAAACCAAATCACCTATCTTCCCTCAATTCACCCTAACTCATCTTTTCTAGTATAACTCTCTTTCATAGACCATCGGTTCTTAAATTAAAGGTTGTAGGAACTTTATGGTCGGATATATTATAGACAATTCGCTCTGTTCATGTTGATCCATACACTTTAAATAGTCTATAAATAAAAAACAAGTCATTTGGAGACTTTTTACTCATGTATCAAATGAAATCAAATTTTGCGGCTGAAATGAAGTTTATTTTGGAACAAGTTGTTGCATGAGTAGGAAATTCCTAAATCACTTGATTTTTCATTCATACACTATTTAAAGTGTGTAGATCAACATGAACGAAGCTGATCGTCCATAGGATATCCCACTGCAAATTTCCTAAAACGTTTAATTTAAAAATCGACCCTATACATATATATATGAGATCATAGGTGGCTCATCAATGAGGGCAAAACATGGGTGCAGAAGAGAAGACAATGGGCGAGATTCTCTGGCAAAGAACTTAAATCTCGTGAGTTAGCAGTAAGCAAGGTTTTAAATATCGGTCAGGATCGTTTCGGATAGGGTTTTTTCATATCGGATATCAGATATCAAGGGAGATATCGGGGATATGCGCGCATATCGAGCATTCATATCAGACACTATATATAATGAAATATTAATAACTAAAAGTTGGTTTGATGTTATAGATATCATCTACCAAATAAAAATGATGTAATATGTATGCAAAGACAATAAAAAAACAATGTATATTTGCACGCAGTCATGGGTCGTGCAATAAATAGGTTATTTTTATCGAACCCTAATGATCCAAATAATACTTGTATAGTCGGGTAACGGGTCAGGTTTGAGTTCAATGCTCATGGGTTCAAAAAATGAACTCTATTAAAATAAATTCATATCAGACGATTTTGCGCCAACTAATATCGACGATTTATCAGCCGATATTTCAAATATCGGTCGTTTTTTGTGACAAACGATATTGGGAAACAATTTTCCCATATCGTATTAGTAGCTAGTAAAAAATGAGATATCGGCTGATAACTCGGCCGACTCGGTCGATATTTAAAACAATGGCAGTAAGGAGCATCAGTGAAAGGGTGATGACAGACCTAGGGGTGAGATACGAATTTGACCAATCATGGTCCCTAAATTCAACCTCCCCGAATGATGATGGGCAAAGTCGAATTCCAATTATTGTATAATTTCATAGATGCAAATAATTCTGAAGAGTTTCTTTTGTTTCATGGTGACTAAGCAAGCCAATTTGATGGAAGATCTTGACACGGTAAGAATCCAACTAAACAAAGTATTTGGCAATATTACCAGGAGTAAGAGAAGTTTATGTAGCTAGATTGATCAGCCAAGGTAGAAAATGATAATGAAATGATAATCCAAGCTTGTCTACATTGACAAAGTTGCTAATTGACCAACAAAGCAAACCTTCATAATTATTTTCATACTCGATTGTCTGCAATTAGGTAGATCATCAACCAAGTGGAAAATGAATTCTGATTAATTGAGGATGTGATTCTTTTACTTGGGTGCCATTTGATGCGATTATGATGGAAATGATATAATTTTTGCTTGATTGGATGTAACGCCCAGAAAATGGGTGTATGATTCTTGATAATTTTTTTATAATTAATTTTTTATGATTTTCCTTTTATCACAAAATTCTTGAAAATGATTTGTTTTTATAGTCAATTTCTTTTTTCTAATCACATTATTGTGTCATTACTTGTTTATTTATTTCGCTAACAAGTAGGTGTAATTTTTAGAAGTGACGACCTCAATTCATTGGTTGAATTTGTTTTTGCAATTTAAATCAATTCATTTTTCATATGTGGCACAAGAAGTGAAGCCATGATGCATGATTAATATAGCGTATTTTTCTAAATGTGACAAAATTTTAGTAATTATAACATTTTTGCTAAAATTATAAAACGATATTGGTAAGGATAGCATATTTGTTATAAGCATAACAACATTTCACTAATTATAATATAATTTTTACTAATATACCAACTATCTTGTCAATATAACATACTTATTTCTAACAAAGAAATCTATTAGTAACAATAACATACTTATTACATATACAGCAAACTTTTGATATTATAATAATACGGTAAATTGTAAAGAACCCCCTTGTACTATCAACATTTTGCAGAAAACTATTTTGTGACATTGAAAGGAGCAGAAAACACCCCCACTCTATTAAACTTGCCTAAAAACCCCCTATACAATTGTAATATTTGACAGAATTTTTCTTTTTTATTAGACTTGACAGAAAACACACTTGGTAGTATCTCAGATTTGACAAAAAATGGAGGGAAAAAAACTCAGTATATTATCTTAGATTTGATATAGACTACAAAAACTTCTTATAGTTGTAGCGGTCAATTCCCGACCCGAAGAAGATCGTGACACGTGGCGTACCCGGGGACACAACGAGGGAACGACCACCATTCGGCCATGGAACATACGCCTCCGCCATCCAACCTCAAGTCGAGCACCCAAGAGCTCGGGTCCTACCCTGACATCTCCTCAGAAGCACCCGAGAGCTCGGGTCCAAACTAGACTCGTAGGGCCGGATATCACCTCTCAAACCACCAACGAGTCTGATTCCCCCTCAGCATTGAAAGCTTTTGGAAGACTCCTCCAACATAGGTAGGCGGTAGAATTCTCAAAACTATCAAATCAAATCTCAATTGCGAAGATTGAATAGATATCTCCAGCCAACAGAGGTTATCTCTAGTTAACAGATTTTATCTCTAACCAACAGAACAGATAGTTACAACCAACAAATCGAGAAGTTGCGATCGCGACCAACCACCCAGTTTAAAAAGAGATCCAAAGTGATTTCATGTGTACAAAAACTTCACCTTGTCCAACGAGAGGGGTGGGATCAACAAAACCCTAGCATACCTGTAATCACAGAGCTCTTGATCTTTACTTGCAATTCATTTGAATTAAAGTAGAATCTTTCTCTCCCGTGGTTTTTTTCCTTTCGGATTTCCACGTTAAATTTCAGTGTAACTGCTGTAATTGATGTTCTATGCATACTTTATATTTTAGTGCACGTGGGAAAGTCCTTGAAGAATTTTCTACCACATTTGGTTCTTTCATTGAGAGCTATGAGTCCAAACTCAAGATCTCCTCTCCTTTTTAACCATTTCCTCAAAAAACCTCGTCTGACGGAGATGGCCCCACCAAAAAAAGTTCATCTCAAACTGTTGTCAACGCCTCCTCAAAGAGCAAATCGATTGCCACCGGAGGGACAGGAGGTGCCAAACCCCTCCTTCCCACCCCTACGTCCCCATCAAAGATGTCAGAGAAGCACACTCATCCTCAACCGCTTCACTAAAGGCGAGAGCCAACGTATTCAAGGATCAACTCCCCCCGAGGGCCAACTCCTCCAAATGTTTTCCAATCTCCAGAAGCAATTGGACGAACAGCAGGAAGAGGTGGCCCGTGAGTGCGAGGAGGCCACTCTGGAGAGGGGCGCGTCAAACCACATCCAGAATCGTCTCCTTGCCCAACTCACGTCACAATCCTCTCATGACTACAAGAAGGGTCTCAGGATGACCAGCCATCACCTCGCCCCAACAACTCTACACGCATTGAAACTAGTCAGAAGCATGACTGGTCCTACAGTCCCAACGATGGTGAACACTCTGAGTCTTCTGAACCACACAACAAGGCCTCTAAAGATTTCTCGCATTGAGGACATCGCTAAGTTGGTTCAGGAGCGCATCGAAGGAGTGAACCGACAGCCCCGCCATAAGATGGATCATGTGGCCTAAAAATTTTCAGCTCCCCACTTTTGGAGGAAATCATCACCCACCGTTTTCAAGAAAGTTCACGATACCGAGCTTCGATCTCTACTCCGGAGCGACCGATCTCATCCAGCATCTTCAGCACTATCAAAATAAGATGGCGATCTATTCGCCCGGTGACCTCCTCATAAGCCGGGGGTCCCCTCCAGCCTCAAAAGGGTCACCTCTGACTGGTTCTACTCTCTTCCGGACACTCACTTCGAGACTTTGAAGAGGTGGGGCAAGCCTTTTACAATCAATTCGCCTCCTGACGCGAATTCAAGAAAAACAGCAATCACCTCCTCACTATTAAGATGAAGTCTGGGGAGAGATGAAGCACTACATCAGTTATTTCAAGAGCCAGATGACTCAAGTATAATAACTGCAAAGAAGATGTTGTGGCGGTAGCATTCATCAGTGGGTTACAGGTCACTTACTCTTTCTACAAGCACTTATGAACAAGATGAGGGTCATCGTCTTCTGGGTCCAAAAATACATCCAGATTGATAATGCAATCCCGAACGCAGCCAACCGCTCCCCTAAGAAGGGCGGTAAGGGAAAAAAGCCGAAGCCATAACCTGCTGCATCCAAAAAGAGCCAGAATCGGGCTTCCAGCGCCATCAACAGACAGCCCCCACAGAACCCTGCCAAGGCCTACGAAGAGGAAGTGGACTTCACCCCGTTCAAAATCTTTGTAGACCAAATCTTCAACGCCATCAAAGATTAAGATCGGGTGAGGTACCCGAGGCCACTCCCACGTAACCCGAAGGGCCAATAGCCGGAGAATACTACGCTTTCTATGACGGAATGGGTCATCGCACCGTTGATTATTGCTCTCTCTGGAGACAGCTCCAGAAGCTAATAGAATGAGGATATCTCAAAGGGTTCATCCTCAACCCCGAAATACAAAAGGAGGAGAACCAGAATCCGCATCAAGAGAGTCAGGTCAACCATGCTCTCATCTAGTACAGGAAATAAACACCATCTTCACAGTACACCTTAGTCAAGACGAAAAGACGCTCGGAAAGCAATGGACTCTTTTCATTTGTTACAATATTGTATGATCCATTACATTCAATGAAAAGGTTCGCAATTGTGTACTATCTTTTTCCTTATGATCTCAAAAATGCATCAAAAAGCCTTTACCGAGTCCTCATCCTGACGACTAGACCTGCACGGAGGCTCTCCTGAAAGATGGAAGCTCTCCTGACGGTCACTCTGATAGCCTATATCGGGTCCTCACCCTGACTGCTAGACCTACACTGAGGCTCTCTGAAAAACATAAACGCTCCTGATGGTCACTCAATAGCCTATATAGGATCCTCACCCTGACAGCTCAAAGCTATACGAAGGCTCTCCTAAAAGACAAAAGTGCTCCTGATGGTCACTCTGATAGTCTATATTGGGTCCTACACAGAGGCTCTCCTGAAAAACGAAAGCGCTCCTGACTGTCACTTCGATAGCCTTTATCAAGTCCTCACCCTGACGACTAGACCTACACGAAGGATCTCCTTAAAGATGCAAGCGCTCCTGACAGTTACTCTGATAGCCTATAACGGGTCCTCACCTGACGGCTAAACCTACACGGAGGCTCTCCTGAAAGATGAAAGCTCGCCTGATGGTCACTCTGATAGCCTATATCGGGTCCTCACCGTGACAGCTAGACCTACACGGAGGACTCCTGAAAGACGAAAGCGTTCCTAATGGTCACTCCGAAAGCCTATATCGGGTTCTCACCCTAACAGCTCAGACCTATATGGAAGCTCTCCTGAAAGACAAAATCGCTCCTAATGGTCACTCTAATAGCCTTTATCGAATCCTCACCCTGACAGCTAGACCTAAAAGGAGGCTATCTTGAAAGACAAGCGCTCTTGATGGTCACTCCGAGAGCCTATACCGGGTCCTCAATCTAACGGCTCAGACCTATACGGAGGCTCTCCTAAAAGACAAAAGCACTCATAATGGTCACTCTGATAACCTATATCGGGTCCTCACCCTGACGGCTAGACTACATGGAGGCTCTCCTGAAAGACGCTAGCGCTCCTGACGGTCACTCCGATAGCCTATACCGGGTCCTCACCCTGACGGCTAGACTTACATGAAGGCTCTCCTGAAAGACGGAGGCGCTCCTGACGGTCAAACTCAACCTACGATGGACGCTCTCCTGAAAGACGAAGGCGCTCCTGACAGTCAAACTCAACCTACGATGGACGCTCTCTCCTGAAAGACCCTAACAGTCAAACTCGACCTACGATGGACACTCTTCTGAAAGACAGAAGCGTTCTAAACAGTCAAACTTGACTCACAATGGACGCTCTCCTGAAAGACAGAAGCGCTTCTAACAGTCAAACTCGACCTACAATGGATGCTCTTCGGAAAGATGGAGGCGCTTCTAGCGGTCAAACTCGACCTCCGTTGGACGCTCTCTTGAAAGACAGAAGCGCTCTTAACGGTCAAACTCGACCTACGATGGATGTTCTCCAGAATGATGGAATTGCTCCTAACGGTCAAACACAACCTACAACGGACGCTCTCCTGAAACATGGAAGTGCTCCTATCAATCGAGCTTACAGCCTATATAGGGTCCTCACTGCGACAGTTCGCCTACACGGAGTGTACTACTCTGATTTTAGAATACGTACTCTGATACATGTCTTGATTTTTTGTTCGTATTTTCGTCATTTTATGTACTTATTGACTTGTATTTGACCTGAATTTTGGATACCGGACTCAACCCTAGGTCTAGTATTCACCCATAATTTTTCCAATACTTTTCTTTTTCTTTTCTTTTTCCTTTAATTTTCTCTTTTTCTTTCCTTTCATTTTCTTCTCTTTTCCTTCCTTTTTCTTTTTCGAATTTCCTTTTCCTTTCCTTTCTTTCCCTTTTTTTCTTTTCTTTTATTTTCTTCCTTTTCTCCATCCTTCTCCAATCTTATCTTCTTTTCTTCTTTTTTCTACTTTCTTCTTTCTTTTCCCCTAAGCCATCTCCTTGGCTTCCCCCATAAACCTCTCTCCTATCCTCTCCCCTCCATACCCCACCCGGCCTCACTCTCTCTAGTCTCTCTCCACTTTCTCTCTCTAAATCTCTCTCATCTCTCCATCTCTCCCACCCTTAGCCGCCACCTCCATCACTCTTTCTCCCCCTCTCCTCCACCACAACCACCACCCAACACCATTTTTCTCCACCACCATCATCTCCTTCTCTCTAACACCACCACCACGTATCACCTCCACCATTATTTCTCTCTCTAACTCCACCACAACACCAACACCATCATCACCATCCTTACCATCACCACAACAACTCCTGCCAGGCCTCCTCCATAACCGCCACCCTCTACTTCTCTCTTTCTTCTCTCTTTTCTTCCTCTCCTTCAAACCGCCCTCTCTCTCCTTTCTCTCTTTTTCCTTCTACCATCTCTCTCTGTTTTCTCCTCTCTCTCCCCCTTCTCTAACTCACGCTCTCTCTACCTCACACACCCTCTCTCCTCTCTCCTCTCTCTTTCTAATCTCTCACCAATTCTCTCTATATCTAGGCGACCACCCCTTCCTCACTCTCTCTAGAGCTCTCTCCTCTCTCTTTCTCATCCCCTTCATTTTCTCTCTCATCCCGTTCACTTTCTCTCACTAGTGCGCGTCTGAGTGCTACCGCCTTTGGCATTTTCCAAATTATAGGCGAGTACCTTTCCCTATATGCACGTATACTTTCCTGTGTACGATTACCGTTATTTGGTTTTAGTAATTTTGCAGAAAAATAATTGTATAAATACTTGTATCGATGTAGTGAGGGAGGTTGTGGCTTTGTATGTTTCTGACTTGTATTTGTGTCTTTGGGTGACTGTTGTAATTATTGTGATTTATCTGCATATTTTTGTATATTTTTGGACTAACAATGGTGCAAGTTGCAGGTAGTCCGACTACAGCCCTCGGGTGAACCTACTCAATAGGCATTGGCCTATACCCTTTAAGTTTCGTGGTAGCGTCGCCGCGAGGTAATCGCTACGCGAGCTATCCAATAGGAACTGGCCTTACGCCCTTCAAGTTTCGTGGTAGCTTTGCGGAGTGGTTCGCCTACTCAGCCCTCGAGCTGGGCTACCCAATAGGAACTGTACCCTTTGGGTTTTCTGGTAGCCCCACCGCGAGGTTGACCGTTCTGCAGTTCTTCATTTATAATTTCTATATATATGTGTGTGTTATGTACTAACACTTATGCAGGTATATACTCAGCCTTCGAATCATGCTCAGTCTCTAGGCTATCCAATAGGCACTTGCCTTATACCCTTTGGGTTTAGTGGTAGCTGCAGGAGGTGAGCTTAACCTCTCTGAAGTTTTATTACAAGTCATTCGGACTTTTCAGATGCTACGACTGGTAGGCGAGCCTAACGCTCAACTCTTTACCGATGTCCCTGTCCGAGCGTAGTTATGCCGTAAGTATGGCTTTGCCACATGTGTTAGCTAGACATTTTACATTTCGCTTCAAGATGAGCGTTTAAATGCACCGCGAGTGGTAACCAAGCCGAGCATGTTAGCGTCTAGTGTTGTACGCTAGCTTCGCTCCAGCTTTGCTTACCTCTGCTTGGTTGTGTGCTTATTTATTCAGCTTTGCTTAGCTGTTCAATTACTATTATTAATATTATTTATATTATGATTGTGAAGAGTTTGAAACATTCAATCATATTATTTCTATCTCATATTACATGACGTGCTACTTGTCTGACACACAATACTGTGATATTATATTCATTTATATATCATGTAGTTAACTTGGATTGTATACTACACCAGATACTGTAACACCTGACAGGTTATTTGATACCGGTTATCCAGTTATACATACTGGAATCATGAATACATGTATCTCCTATACTCCTAAACCATTGTACTCATGTGCTCCTGTATCATATACTCTTATTATTATAAATATACATATATATATATATATATATATATATATATATATATTGTTAGAACAGTTAGTGGGTTATTAGTTATTGAACTATTGGTCTACTACCAAATAGACACATACCCATCATTTATATTATATATATGTATTGCTACTCCTTTGTTATCAATCAATTTTTTTTGAGGATTTCTATTTCTCTATATGGTATCAGAGTAAGAGTAAGAGAAACCGTAACCCTAAAATTTATCATCTCAAAGTCCACCTTCCTCAAAATTTCCCCTTCCCCTCCTCCTAAAATTTGCAAAAAAAAAATATCGTTCACGTGAACAGTAACGCGTCGGTACTGTTCACATGAACAATAACAGGCGTCGCAAGCCCTCCACCTTCTCCAATAAGTGTCGTAACTACTCAAAAATTAGATTTTTAAATCTGATCTGGCTTTTTTGATGCTTTACAAGCCCTATCTGGTGAGATCTAATCTATTTACTACTCAAAATTAGATTTTTATATCTGATCTGGCTCCTTTGATGCTCTACGAGACCTCTGATGAGATCTGCTCTGTATACTGCTCAAAAATCAGATTTTACATCTGATCTGGCTATTTAAGGGTGTCTGTGCTATTATCTAGTAACTAAGTTACTTATTTCTCTACATTATTGGCTATTTACTGCTATTACTGGCAATCTTTTTGGTAATTCTATAACTGACTGCGATATCGGCTATCTCAAGTACTTCATCCTCTCTTGTTCCTCCATCTTGACTCTCCGGTGATATTGCTTATGTTCTCTCGTATACTGCCTCTGCACCTTCTGGTGCTCCTACTGTTTAGATATCACAGAACGAGTATGACATTTTACGTCAGCTTGAGTTCTATCAGACAGATCATTCATCAACTCATCCACCCTCTTCAATTATGAATGTTTATACTGCTTCTCCTCACAGACCTTGGATATTAGATTCAGGAGCCTCATCTCACATGACAGGTATTAAGAACAAATTTCTGTTAACATTGTTGATGATACACAATCTCCTATCCTTGGTTATGGGGTAGCTCAAGTTACTCCATCCTTGAAGATTGAAAATGTGTTATATGTTTCAAAAATTTTATGTAAGCTTGTTATCCATCAGTCAGTTTATCAAACAACATAACTGCAGTGTAATATTTTTCCTTCTTATTGTGTCTTTCAGGACCTGACAACTGGAAGGAGGATTGGCTCAGGTCATGAGAAAGGAGGCATGTACTATTTGGATGACAGTTCCCCTACTGGCTTAGTTGCAGGTCAGCATGATCATATTATACTCTGGCACTGGCGTTTGGGTCATCCTTCATTGCAAAAGCTTCAGTCGATAATTTTTATTGAGTCTTCTTCCTCTACACTTGGTTGTGTGTATCGTGAAATGGGCAAGCATCATCGTGTCTCTTTTTCGAATCGAGTCAATAACCGTAGTAGCTCTGCATGTGAGTTAGTTCATTCTGATGTCTAGGGTCCTAGTCGTGTGCCTTCATCTAAAGGTTTTAGATATTTTCTCATCTTTATTGATGATTTCTCTCGTATGACTTGGCTATATTTGCTAAATGAGAGGTCTGAAGTTTCTGGTGTTATCGAACTTTTCCATAATGAAATATAAACTAAATTTTCTACCTTTATCCGTGTGCTTCGTACTGACAATGCCCTATAATATATGAAAAAAAATGTATCTCTTTTTTTTCTAAGAATGAGATTATTCATCAAACCTCCTGCTCTCATACGTCCCAACAAGAATGGTGTTGTTGAACGCAAACACTGACACATCTTAAATGTTGCTCGAACTATAATGATTCATATGCATGTTCGAAGTATTTGTGGGCTAATGCAATGTTATGCACCTGTCATTTGATTAATAGGATGCCCTCCTCAGTTCTTCATGGTAAAATCTCTTTTCATGTCTATATCCTAACAAAAATATCTTCTCAATTCCTTCGCGTGTTTTTGGTTATACATGTTTTGTTCAGGATTTGTCTCCATGTCTGGATAAATTGTCTCCTAGGTCCATAAATGTGTCTTTGTTGGGTATTATAGAACTCAAAAAGGATACCGGTGCTATAGTAATCAACCAAAAAGTATTTTGTGTCAGCTGATGTCACATTTTTTGAATCAGTTCCCTACTTTTCTTCACCGTCTGTTTCTTTGCCTGCACCTGTTGTTGTCCATGAGGTCTCTTCGTCAGTGTCATTAAAAGACACTTCAGCGCCACTTGCAGCAAAGCCACCTCGAGAAAAGATTTCAGACATTTCTACACTCATCGACAAAAAAGTTCATGCCTCTGAACCGGTTCCGTCCGCCTCCTCTCCAGTGGAAGGTCCACCTCCTCAACCGTCGGTATATTTCTTTGATCTTGATGTTCATGTTACCCTCCGCAAGATAAACGGTCTTGTACTGATCATCATATCTCTCATTTTATTTAATATGATTGTTTTACTCTCTTTTTTCACCAGTTTGCCCTGTTTTCGTCCTCTGTATCTTTACTCAGGCGTATGAGGAGGCTATATTGGAACCTGCCTAGAAGCAGGCTATGGATAAGGAGATGGATGCTCTTATTTCTCGAGAAACTTGGAAGTTGGTGTATGCACCCAAAGATGTTGTGGGTTGTCGATGGGTCTATACCTTGAAGCATCGCCTTGATGGTTCAGTGGATAGGTATAAGGTCAGGCTTATTGCCAAAGGATATACTCAGACTTATGGCGTGGACTACTTTGAGACTTTTTCACCAGTTGCTCGGTTGAACTCCATTCGAATTCTGTTTTCTGTTGCTGTTAATATGAAGTGACCTTTATTTCAACTAGATGTCAAAAATGCCTTTCTCTATGGGACTTGAAGGAGCAAGTTTATATGGAGCAACCTCCAGGGTATATTGCTCAAGGGAAAATACTGTCTGTAGACTCAGGAAGGCGATCTATGGACTCAAATAGAGTCCAAGGGCATGGTTTGAGAAATTCAGCGTTATTATTCAGATCACTCAGTGTTTGTTCGCTGTACTTAGTCTGGCTTAGTAATACCGGTTGTGCATGTTGATGACATTTTGCTAACTGGGAGTGACTCTGTGGCCTTAGCAGAAACAAAAGAGTATCCCAAACGATATTTTGTGATGAAGGATATGGGGAAGCCAATAATTTCCTTGAGATTGAAGTTGTTTATCAAAAGCATGATTTACTTCTATCTTAAAGTAAGTATACACTTGATCTCAAGGAAACCGGCATGTTGGAGTGCAAACCTGTTGGCACTCCAATGGAAGCAAATGTGGATTTATGGCGTGATAATGTCATCTACTTGATAACCCTGGACAGTATAGAAGATTATTGGGAAGTTGATCTACTTGACAGTTACTAGGCCTGATATAACCTTTGCAGTTGGAGTACTAAGTAGGTTTATGCATCAGCCTAGAGAGGTTCACTGGACAGCTACTCTAAGGATTACAATGTTGTATAAGAAACATAAACATGTTCGTATTTTTGGCTATTCTGACTCAGGATATGCTGGTGATAAGGGAGATAGAATCCATTACTGGTTATTGCACATTCGTTGGAGGAAATCTAATGACATAAAAGAACAAAAAGCAAGATGTTTCTAAATCTAGTGCAGAGGCTGAGTATAGAGCCATGGCATATACTACTTGTGAAATGATGTGGTTGAAGAATCTATTATTGGAGTTTGATTTTCATCATTTGGCTTTATGCCTATGTTTTGTAATAATCAATATGCTCTCTATATCGCACAGAATCAGGAGTTTCATGAGAGGACTAAGCATATAGAGGTTGACTGTCATCTGGTTAAGATGCATGGACCAAAAAGGTGGTTTCTCCCGTTTACTCCATCTTCAAACTAGTTGGCATATCTACTTATCAAAGCAGCTTCTCTAAAGGTATTTTTTGTCTTATGGAGCAAGCTGCTCATCGTTGACATTTATGCTCCAGCTTGAGGGAGAGTGTTAGAATAGTTAATGGGCTATTGGTTATTGAGCTATTGAGCTTCTACCCAATACATACCCATCATTTATATTTATATATGTATTCTCTCCTTTATATCAATCAATTTCTTTTGAGGGTTTCTATTTCTCTACATATACTATATATTATAGATATTAATAATAACCACTTACACCGGGATGGGGAACTAATGGGTCTCAATATAGTTTTCATGTTATAATAGCTTAAAGTGTCACACGCGACCACATTTTTGGGAATCACCTGGAGGCCACCAGTATTCCTGTGGGGTGTACTAGAACCTCTATCCTGCTCTTACTCTTTCACTCCTTCCGGGTAGGCCTGTCAATGGGTCGGGTCCAGACCCGGACCCGACCCGATTAAGCGGGTATGGAAAGGGTTGCTCTGAACCCATACCCGTATACCCGTATACCCGAGTATTAAATAGGATGGGTTTGATTTTACTTGAACCAGACCCGATTACCCATTTACCCATTTCAAAACATAAATATAAATAATACTAATAAAATTAAAACCCTCTCAAGACTCTATCAGTAAATGATCCCTTTGTGCTTTAAATGTTGAAGACTGTTGGTTGATTACTGGGTGATTCTATTGCTGTGTTTTCCCAAATAAATTTAGGGGCCTTGCTTTAAATTTTTTTTCTTTATTAGAGTCTTTCATCGAAAATTTTCCCTCCACCTCTTCCACCTGGTTGCATTTCATCTTTTATTGATATTAAAACATGCTTTCTTTCTCTTTACAAAAATTTTTTCGCTCTCTTCATGTGTTTTTGTTACTGTATTTGTTTATGTTTTTTTTGTTATGGGTCTAGGTAAACGGGTCTGGACCCGCGGGTACAGCGGGTCCGGGTATGGAAACCCACCTTCTGGACCCGCGAGTAAACGGGACGGGTATGGTACCCTCTTGGGTAAACGAGTCCGAGTATGGTACCACCTGTACCGCCCCGAACCCGACCCATTGATAGGCCTACTTCCGGGTATGCACAAGCCCCAGGCATATACTATAGGATCTGCAATACCCTATTCATGTTCGGGCATACAATAAGTCTCAGTATCTAACGGTACATTCCGAATTCGAGTACCAAAAACTCCTGGACTGTTGTCCGGGAAAGCATGGGACACATTCTAAACATGGATCGTCGAGCTTCATCAGTTTCCAATAACTTGCTCTCTAACATGTATGGAGAAGTATATGGAATGGGACGCAAACTGGAGCATACAATTTAGACGAGCCGTACTAACATAATTTATCAATGTCTTATTGGATTTCGTGTTGTTTTACAAATCGAGTTGTATACACTCGAATTATGAGGACATGAAGTATAAGGTGTATATATATGAGGGTTTCTCTGTTTGAATTATCCCCTCGACATACTAATCTCATGGAAGCTGTAAACTAAGCTTATACAACCGCTTTTGTTTCATCGGATTTTAATTCGGATGTCATGCTTCGAATTTTAATTCGGATTTCATGATTTGGATTTTAATTCAGATTTCAAGTCTGATTAATTATTATTATTATTAATTAATATTATTATATATATACCTTGCATGCCACTTGTAATACACTGTTTGTATCCCACTGTTTAGTTATAATATAGTGTCTGTCTTGTCTCTTGATAAATATTACACCTGAGCTACTATATAAGTTTCTTGACTTCTTATTTTCTGAACTGATCTAGTACTAACTCTATAACTACGATTCCTAGATATAATAATTACTATTCCTAGATATATCACTGGGTTAATGTTCTTGGTCACCTGACTTGTTATAGTACTGACCTTAAATTGCTATTTTTGGATATAATAATTACTATTCCTAAATATATCATTGTACTAATGTACTTAGTCACTTGACTTGCTTACTTTCTGGTTTAATCCTGCTCTTATATTTACCATTTACATTATTGTACACTGCCTGCCTGCATCACTTGAATACACGACACCTTGATCCTGTACACATGTGCTTGTCTATGCACGCTTAACATTCATTTTACGTACTCGTTGGGTTGCTTTTCTGACAACCCCTGGACCTGCATGTCCAGATCTCGGAGCTTGGAACATTGTGGTCTTTCTGCAGAGATTTTGGCACAATAGAAGCGTGGTGATCCTACCGCTGCTTGTTCTTCTTCCAGTCCCTCTTGATCGGCTTTTGAGATTTTCTTGTGCAGCTCGTGAGCATCTCCCTATTTTGCACTTTGTATAACTTTATAAATCGAAGTTTTGTACTTCCTGGTGATGTAATATTCTTATAATATTAGATCATTCTTTGATAAAAGTGTACTTGTACTAATTATGTTGGAATGTATATTACCACCGTGCTTCCGTACTCTGATTCATACATGTACTGATACTTAGTGTACGTATGTGAGGGTATTTTCGCCCTGCGTATGTACATCACAGTAGTATCTCTGCACCCGGCGGGGCAAGGCATTTCAGGGAGGCTCTCCTGAAGGATGGAAGTGCTCCCGACGGCTAATTCATACAATTCACATCGGTCTCTCAGCTTTATAACTAAAAGGGTTGTGGAGACATTGAAAAGAATCACTCAGGGGGCAAGCTCCGACAATTGTTGACTCACACTACCTTGGGTCAAACGCAGTCAGACAATCATGCAGCATGAGTTTTAAATGTCCTTTAGGAATACTGCCACTCCGAGGACTTCAATCTCGGAGGATGGGTCACGGAACTCCGGCTGCCTCGTTATGTTAGAAGGGCTTCCTGCTCGGCTCCGTCTCTCTCCTCCGAATTGGAGCCTCCGCCCATAGCTGCTATCATCCCTTCCAGCCCTGGCAACCTGAGTCAAACACTTGTTCTTAAAACAATTCTGACAACTCTCTTAAACCGAGTCCTAGTGCGGCATTTAACAAATCTCAAGAAGGATGCAACGAGGAACAAAATAGTTCACAAAATAACATCGTATTGATCGATAGATACAAGGAATTCGGATACAATGCTACACAAAAAGTATATAATCAGGGGAGTTGGGCCACATAAGCGCCATTGCCTTGAGCTCCCTATGCCACCCTGAGTGCTCCTTCCCCGCGACTCGTAGTGCAGATTTTGGGGTTATTGCCAATACATCCAGTTACAATCATTCAGATCCACCCCCTCCGCTCTCAGTTCGCTGACCATGCGCTCACGCTGTCGGAAGCTCACCTCCAGTTCCCAAACCTTGCACGAAGCTAGAGCTTTTCCTTGCGCTCACGATCGGAGCGAGTTGATTTTTGTCATCTTCTCACTGATAGCTTCGCACAAGAAGGAAACATCTTCTTTCGCCTTCTTCAGCTCCTCCAGCCTAGCCAGGAGACCTTCAGCCAACTCGAGCTTCTCCTTCCACAAGCGCTTCACAGCCTCAGCTCCTTCACCTGCTGGTTTAGCTCCCCGACCTCCTGATCCGATTGAAAAGTTGATCCTAAAGGTCGCTAACCCTGGATTGATGGCATGTCAACTCACGATCCAAGTGAAAGATCAAAAAGTCATGCTACCTGAGTTCCATGCGCAAAGACAACCTGAGCATTAAGCGACGGCGACCTCTCGCCACCCTCTCTTATTGGGCACGCAAGTACCTCAGCAAGGACCCGGAGTCCTCCCCAAGCCCAGGTCGGACACTCCTTCGTGATAATTCCCACAGTCACTTATGGAGTCATCGAAATCAGAGCCATCTAGGCTCTCCACAGGCTCCTCAATAAGCCCGACGCCTACGGGTCTACATCCCGTGGAACCACTAAAGTCTAAAGACCACCGACCAAGAAATACCAGGCTTATCAGCAACCTGAATGTGTAAAATTGGCGCTAAGGAGACCATTAACACCAAGGCATTCCCCGGGGAGGAAGAGGTCACGCCCTCAACAATCTCACTTGGCTACAATCAACGAGACGTTAAACAATGCGAATTGAAAATTAAGGGAGACAAAGGTACTCAATAAAATTTCCACTAACAAAAGAGAGGTTACAATACGGAGCTGACAAATCACAGCCACTCAAGCAATCACAGCGTCTTGATGCACCTCGGCAACTCCGGAGCTTGGATCCTCTCCGCGGTCTCGGAGAGGCACTTAGGGATTTTGCTTAACGAGGGAGCTTCTGACGTCGAGGATACCTCAACGCTTTGCCTTGTCTCCAATCATTGTACCCATCTCAATACCTTAGGAGCTTGAAAGCCTTCACCTGTTTTTGCAGCCTCTCACCATCTTCATCAAGCTGCCTCTCGGCCTCCTCTCTTTCAAAGATCACCTAATGCAATTCAAGCTGGAGGTCAGCCTTCTCATGCTCCAGCTCCAACTTCCTCTCCTCAGCAAGCTGATTGGCGGCTTCCAATGCCTTGGAAGCCATCTAAAGCTCGGAGTCTTTCTGGAACTCCGACCTCTCTTTCTCTAACTCCCCCCGGAGCTAGTCTAACTCGCCCTCGTGTCGTCGTTGGGCCGCCGACTCACGGTCCAATTCAACCCGGAGGCTGCGAACATGTCATCCGTCGGCCTCCTCTTGACGGACAAGGCGTCAACCCTCTCCAGCAACTCCACGGTAACCTCCCTTTTCGTCAAGGCGGCCTGTCAGGTCTTCAGGAGCTCGATGGCGAACATGTGTTCTACGAAAGAACAAATTGAGACTGAGTCAAACTTGTATAAGAGATGCACCACCATCTAAATCAAACAAAACTTACCCGGAGGAAGTCATCCTCCCATGTCTTCAATTGGTCCTTGATTGATAGTGAAAAGTGCATTTTTATCATTACATTTACCATCACATTTTCATATTTATCCTATAATTCTGCACATTTACTAATATTTTATTATTTATTGTGTGCAGGCCTTGAGTAAATAAAAAATGAAGAATAAAGCCCAAAAAGAAGCCCAAAAGCCCATATTCAAGCCCAAGGCAAAAGTTGCAATTATCAAATGTCAAAGTTGCAAATACCAAGGGTAAAAGTTGCAAATACTAAAAGAAGAGAGAAGGATAGACTTCTATTCAACCCTAAATACTTGCAGGATGAGGATAAAAGTCAAAGAAGGATAACAAATTCGTTGATAAAAGATTTGGATTTAGGGTAACTTGCTTCCCAAGTTATCCCGAAAATCCAAAATAAAAAGTCGAGATTCAACTTCCAGAAGGAAACGCCCAAATGGACGGACCAGAGGATGCCACGCGCGAAAGCACGTGGCCAGCCGACTTAACTTGGCCGCGGAAACGCAGCCCAAGCCGCGTTTCCGCGGCAATCTGGATGAGTCCAGGGAACCGCTTTCGTGGAGGAGTCGTTCTGGGACTCTACTTCCTTCTGCACCTATAAATACCCCTGCAGTACAACCAAGAACGTCGTCCAGCGCAGTACAGGGCCAAAAATTAGGGTTTATAGGCTTTCTTCTAGTTTGTAGTAGGTTTCTATTTTCGTTTTCTTTTGTAATTTTTGTAACTGAGAGGAGAGGATGCTTTCATGGAGGAAGGAGTTCATACTTGTACTGAGGTGACATCGGTGACATCGGTGTAAGTCTTACTTTTCCTCCATTGTTAATAAAATCTACTCAAGGTTCGTTTTTGTTATTCTTGTTTTTCTATTCTTGTTTTCTTTTATTGTTTTTCTCTGATGTTTTGCAAACCGTGAGAACTGGTCGCTTTGAGACTGCCTAGACGAAGAAGTGCCCTTGATGGCCTATGGAGATGAACAAGCCTTCTCTTTAGTTTGTCTTTTCTTTTCATAGTGTAGATCGCGAAGGTGGAAGATCCTATACGCCATACTTGAATGCCTTCCAAGACAAGGTAAGTCGTTGCAACAGAGCAAAGGTAAGCAGGGCAGAAGAGGTAGGTATGTGTTTAATTTTCTTTCTTTTATTTCTTTAGTATAGATCACCACATCTTCCACATCTTTCCAATTTCTTTCCCGACTAATTGTAAATACCATTGTAACTAATAAAATAAATAAAAAAAGAGATAACTTACTTAAACGCTTCCATCGCTAGTCCCTCCCTGAGGATCACGACCCGCATAGCCATTGCTACAGCGGATAGAATTGAGCACCTTGCACATCTTTACTTCTAAATCTAATACTCTATATTTTGTGTGCAGGAAAAACTCAATCAAAATTTTGGCGCCGTTGCCGGGGAGGGACGGTAAGTTTTTCTCTTAAAAAAAATTATTAACTAATTCTTTTATTCTTTCTGTTTGCAGGTTTGGAGAACAGGAAACAGCAGCAGGACATATAGCAACTTTGTGCCTCTGTCCTCGAAGGCAAAGCAGCAGAGCCTACTACCTTGCCGCGCAAACGCGGCAATAGCCGCGGATCCGCGGCAGTAGTAGAGAACTACTTACTGAATTTTCTGCAGGTTGCTGCAATCTGAAATTTGATTTGTCAGCTCTGTTATATTTGTTCTGTGATAAACATGTATACCGCTAATTAATCAACAGTAAAATAATTGTTGAAAAAGATAAAAAATTGATTAGACGTTTGCATTTTAGGCACGTGTCTTTTCAATTCATTTATTTTTACTGTTGAAGAGTGCTGGAGCAAGGTACGTTCGCATTGCATGTAGAATAGGACTCATCTCTTGGTTGATTTTCATTACTTTGAGTGAATCTTATTTACATATCTTATACACTTGCACAAACTTATCTTAAGGGCACTAACCCATAAAAAGATAAGGTGGGGATTTAATCACCCTTCCTTGGCCCAAAAATCATATTCCAAGCACTCACTAACACAAGCCTAAGTAAAAATAAGTAGACGTTGGCCCTAAGGACATCTCGGACTCAATTAGGAGATTATCCTAAGGGGGAACAGTGTTGGAATTTAACTACTGCCAAATCATTGTCTAGGAAGGGGATTGAGGGCCGAAAGCCCGAAGATTGGTGGTTATTTAATTAAGGAACGTTTTTGACGGAAAACCTCCCACCACTCTTGCCCTGACCTGGCTGATTAACTTGTGGTCAAAGTCTACACCGTACCTCCCGTGGACAGTCTAACCAGTTAGGAGTCGTCTAGGTCATAGGTCTACCCTAACTTAGGTTAGAATTTTTTTCTTTTTTTTTTGTTATTTGTTTGTTTTCTTTTTCTTTGTTTGTGTTTGTGTAATATGACATATAATAATAATTTTTCCAATTTTAAACCATATTACACACCACCCTCTTTTCGGATATTACCAACCCGGCATATCATAACTTTGACCAATCTAGTGTGCCGGAATGGTCTTATCCGAATGAATATAACTCATGCCCCCCATCTTATGACCATAATTTTCATACCACTTTCCACTCTTCACAGAGTTCATGGGGTTTCGCTTCCCCCGAGTCTAATTTTCAACCAACTTGTCCTCCATATCCACCTTGTCCACAATATTCCCAAGATTCATACTCAGATCCACCCATTCAGAATAGAAAACCATCTATCCGGGAAATGATGAGTATGCAGGAGTCCAAGCAACAATCACCATCAATCTTAGACATGATGATGCGTGAGTCCACCGACTCACAACTTCATCACGATTACACTTCCTCTTTTCAAGTCCAATCACAAAATGATGCACCAATTGACTATGAAAAGATGCTTAAAACCATGACTCAGGCTAGATTAGCTCGTGATCATGAAATAGATATGATGGTTCAATCTTTACGTTCTCACCATCCGGCCAATTCTGCTTTCGCTGACCACTCTCTTAGAGCCGAAGAGTCACGTTGCTTTGAACAACAAGATTCTAATTCAGTACCATCATTTGAGCTTGCCGAAACTCCAATTGATAGTTTGGCAAGTTATTCCTTTCCTGAAATAGAACTTGAGCATGAATATGATCATGATCTCTCACTTGGTGATTCAATTCTACTTCCTGATTCAATAATGACTCCGGTGTCTTCACCTGATTTTACTTTTCCCGAGTCAACATTGGATCCTATGCCAATTCATCATGAAAATGAATTACCCATTTTTTATGATCATATTGAACTTGACCAATTTTATAATTTTGAAAGTCCCATGGATAAATTGGCAAGTTCTCATTTTTATGATATTGAACTCAATGAGATATGTGACCTAGATTCTCAAATCTGTGATCAAGTTCAAATTCCTGAATCATTATTGACTCCTGTTTTGTTACCCAACTTAGGTAATCTTTTAGAGTCAATTTTGATTCCCACACCTATCATTCCTGAACTTGAATCACCCATATTGAGTCACATTCCATTGTGGGAAGATGATTGTGGACTTGAGTTTCAACTTCTTGATTTGGACCCACTTCCTGAACCTAGCCCGACTCCTGAACCCTTACTTGATTTAAGTTTCTTTCCTGAGTCGGTATTCGTTCCTATACTTACGACGTCCAAGTCAATCATTCCATCTTTTCACACTCCATTTTGGGACAAGGCGGTTGACACAATTGACTCTGAATATAATTATGAATTATGAAAATTTGATGGGTGAAATTGCTAAAAAATGATCATACATACATTTTAGTGGGTTATACAAGGGAAATTTCTGGTAGGTTCCTCCAAATACTACTTTATCTTGATTGGGTAGCAACGCTTGGCCCAATTAGACCACCACCGGAACCACCACCTTGAGGTAACTTCTGCCTTCCCTTCTTCTTTTTCATGCATACATTCATACATTGAGGACAATGCATGAGATAAGTGTGGGGGGAGGCTTTACTACATACTAACATAGGTAGAAACTAACAAAAAAATTTGCTAATAAAAAAATTTTGCTAAAAAAAAATTTTAAAAAAATTAAAAAAAGACAATATTTTGACTTATCTTTTGAAAGAAATCTAAGTTAGTCTTAAGAATTAGGAAAATCATGATTAGGATTTCTAAAAACTTGGTCAAAATAAATAAATTGTTGAATTTTTAGGTATATGAGGAAAAATTGAATAAGTAATTAGTCTTGATTTTTACCTCAATGAAATGTGCATACCTAATACATTTACATATCTAGGATTCTAAGACAAAGACTCTTGTGCCCTATAAAAAATTAAAAAAAAAGGAAATTCACTGATTAAGCTGGATACATGTGCCTCAAGAAGCATAAGTATTCACGCTTAAAGGTGATTTTATAAATAAAGTCCTTAGTTTTGTGGCCTAGTTCACTCGAATCCTTAAGTCCGTGGGGTGTTTTCTCACCCGGTGCCCTAAAACCGACCGGTTTGGGAGCCACCGACTTTAAGTTCGCTGCATGGGTAGATTAGAAAGCCTAAGAAAATTAAGAAATATTATATATGTATTAACACATCTAATAGTCAATTAGTTAGGTATGAGGGCCTCAAGAAGCCTTGATACTTACACAAAAGAAAATTAGATGAGTTATACATATTAAAAAAAAAGAAAATTAGATGAGTTATATATATTAAAAATATATATATATATAATAATAATAAAGAGGCATGAGAGTCCAAGTTAAGGAATTCCTAGTAAAAATTCACAAGCATGCATATGACTTAGGGTGACGAAAAAGACTATACAAAAATTCAATTTTGACCCTTACCTAAAAAGGAAAACAATTACTATATAAAGACTAAGTTTAAGAATGAATAAAAATGATAATCCTAAAAACTTATAGACTACTTAGTCTCTTCAAATATATTTCGAATATTTTCCTTTTATGGATTTTGTGGGTGTAATCCGCTGAAAACCCTCACGAGACAACACTCGTCCTTTAGGATAACCTAGGGGTTTAACGGCTTGTTACACGTGCTAAGTGCAATCGTGATTCCTACGAAAGTGAGTTAGCTAGTTTAGTTTTTCTTTTTCTTTTGATTTTTACTCAAGGACGAGCAAAAAGATAAGTGTGGGGGTGTGATTGGTAGTGAAAAGTGCATTTTTATCATTACATTTACCATCACATTTTCATATTTATTCCTATAATTCTGCACATTTACTAATATTTTATTATTTATTGTGTGCATGCCTTGAGTAAATAAAAAATAAAGAATAAAGCCCAAAAAGAAGCCCAAAAGCCCATATTCAAGCCCAAGGCAAAAGTTGCAATTATCAAATGTCAAAGTTGCAAATACCAAGGGCAAAAGTTGCAAATACTAAAAGAAGAGGAAAGATAGACTTCTATTCAACCCTAAATACTTGCAGGATGAGAATAAAAGTCAAAGAAGAATAACAAATTCGTTGATAAAAGATTTGGATTTAGGGTAACTTGCTTCCAAGTTATCCCAAAAATCCAAAATAAAGAGTCGAGATTCAACTTCCAGAAGGAAACGCCCAGATGGACGGACCAGAGGATGCCACGCGCGAAAGCACGTGGCCAGCCGACTTAACTTGGCCGCGAAAACGCGGCCTAAGCCGCGTTTCCGCGGCAATCTGGATGAGTCCAGGGAACCGCTTTCATGGAGGAGTCGTTCTGGGACTCTACTTCCTTCTGCACCTATAAATACCCCTGCAATACAACCAAGAACGTCGTCCAGCGCAGTACAGGGCCAAAAATTAAGGTTTTTAGGCTTTCTTCTAGTTTGTAGTAGGTTTCTATTTTCGTTTTCTTTTGTAATTTTTGTAACTGAGAGGAGATGATGCTTTCATGGAGGAAGGAGTTCATACTTGTACTGAGGTGACATCGGTGTAAGTCTTACTTTTCCTCCATTGTTAATAAAATCTACTCAAGGTTCGTTTTTGTTATTCTTGTTTTTCTATTCTTGTTTTCTTTATTGTTTTTCTCTGATGTTTTGCAAACCGTGAGAACTGGTCGCTTCGAGACTGCCTAGCCGAGAAGTGCCCTTGATGGCCTATGGAGATGAACAAGCCTTCTCTTTAGTTTGTCTTTCTTTTCATAGTGTAGATCGCGAAGGTGGAAGATCCTATACGCCATACTTGAATGCCTTCCAAGACAAGGTAAGTCGTTGCAACAGAGCAAAGGTAAGCAGGGCAGAAGAGGTAGGTATGTGTTTAATTTTCTTTCTTTTATTTCTTTAGTATAGATCACCACATCTTCCACATCTTTCCAATTTCTTTCCCGACTAATTGTAAAAACCATTGTAACTAATAAAATAAATAAAAAAAGAGATAACTTACTTAAACGCTTCCATCGCTAGTCCCTCCCTGAGGATCACGACCCGCATAGCCATTGCTACAGCGGATAGAATTGAGCACCTTGCACATCTTTACTTCTAAATCTAATACTCTATATTTTGTGTGCAGGAAAACTCAATCAGTCCTCCAGCGAGAGCCTTCTGAATTCCTCCAGCCTTCGGAGGGTCACGATGTCCCAAGGGCACCTCGCCGCCTCCTGACCGCAGGAGCACGCTGGACCCACTACTCGAAGGGAGGGATCCCCGAGCTGGTCCCAAGGGAAGAGACTCGGGATCGGCGACAGCGCCCTTAGTACCGACGCTCACCGCTTCGAGCCCCAATGACGAGTCAGGACAAAACGGAATTGGGGCGGGCCCTGCCACCGGAAGCACAACCCCAAGATCAAGCTCCGGAGGCACCGTCTCCTCTTGAGCCTCGAAGTCAGAGGACAAGATAAAGAGGTGTACCTATGATGCCAAACTGGCACCAAGAAGATCGAGGGGCTTCAGCTCACCTTCCATACCTTAAGTCGCAGCGGTCGGAGCGACTCTCCCTCCAAGAGCATATTTCTCCACGGCACTGGAGACCCCGAGGTCATCACCACCTACCAGCCTGGTCGCCAACAACTTCACCTCCTGCTCATCGGAGTCGAAGTTGACCTTGTGCTTCTTCTGCAAGACAAAAAATCAATGTCAAGCAAAGGCCAAAACCCGACGACGCCTACCCATCCGTGAGCAGAAGCACGATAAGACAACTGCGCTCCTCCCCTCTTCAACCTCCCATCTCGAATTGATCGCTTCCGGGGCGGATCACGAGCCCCAAAGACTCATCCCCGACGAAGACTGCCTCCTCTTCAACTGAAGGATCCGCCAACGCCGATGGCCTCAAAATTGTCAGAGGCACCGCGGGCCTGGTTTGGTCTAGCAGCCAACTCTAATTCCAACTGTTGTAGTTCAGACCAAAGAGTGTATGGACCCCTCCTGGACCACTCGGGAAACCGACTCGCTCCCTTGCCGGATAGGGCCTCTGTTTCAGGACATTGGCACCTTCCCACGATCCTCCTCCGTAGGAGCCTCCAAGGATCAACGAACCTAACAACCGAATCACGCCACTCCTGATCTTTGTCAGTCAAGTTGACAATCAAACCTATCACAGCCCTTCTAGGGGTGAAGGAACAAGCATTAACAAAGCCCTTCCTCATAAAATACGTGGCGCAGAACTTCTTACGGCCGCACGTCTCCGGAAGGAAGCAATTGCAGAGGGCCTCAAAGCCAAATAGCACTAGCCAAGCACCCACCGTCAACTGTGACGGAACGACCCTGAAGTAACTGAGGACGTTGTGGACGAAGGCAATCAGGGGAAGCTTCATTCTCAGTGCCAGGATCTGGGGATGAATGAACACGCCGCCAGAGGGGCACCACCATGACATCTATCTTCAAAGGACACCACTTCACCGTAATCTCAGGCGGCAACTGGGTGCGGTTCTTCGCCAAGTACTTGAAGACGTCCCTTGGGCTGCGAAGAAGCATCAACTTTGGATCGAAATCCACTGCCTCTCTCGTGCTTGAGTTAGTCCTCTTCTCCTTATTGTCTGAAGCACAACCCTGGAGTAACTCAGAGCATTGTGGACGAAGGCGATCAGGGGAAGCTTCATTCTTAGCGCCAGGATCTGGGGATGAATGAACACACCGTCGAGAGAGGCACCACGTGACATCTGTCTTCAAAGGACATCATTTCACTGTGATCTCAGGAGGCAACTGGGCATCGTTCTTCGCCAAGTACTTGAAGACATCCCTTGGGCTGCGAAGAAGCATCGACTTTGGATCGAAATCCATCGCCTCTCTCGTGCGCCAGTTAGTCCTCTTCTCCTTATCGTCTGAAGCACCTCTACCCCTGGGCTCATCGGAGGCAGCAACAGACTTTCTCTTCACTATTTTTGAAGTTGATTGGAGATTGATCAAGATTGCAGAAATGAAGAAGACAAAGAGAACGAAAAAGCAAGGGCTTAGGATTTGTGAAAACCCTGAGTTTAATCCCCCCCCCCAAAATTTAGAGCCAGTGATGACGTCATCACAATAATGGTGAGGGCTGAAAAATCCCTTCGTGTACCGGCTTGTTTCGCATCGCAACCATTGCACGAATCATGACGCGGTTGGCTCTCCATCCAAACGACGGCTACCTGCAAACACGCACGCGGATTTAACACGCGCCCACAATCGCCAACTTTTCAGACATGGCATTAAATGCGCCAGCAGAAAAGGTAGAGAGAGCGCTTCAACTACTCTCAATAAAATACAAAAAGTCAACATGACCCTCAAGGGGACACGTCTGACAACCGATACTCCGACTACTCAGCGAGAATTGCCTCAGGGTATGGATCAGTCTGCTCCCCTCCTCCTTTGCCGGAGACTCTGAGGAGGAGGGGCATCTATAGTGATCAATTCTGTCCTGAAAAAGATTGTGACACGTGGCGAGCCCGAGGACATAACGTGGGAACGACCACCATTTGACCATGGACCGAGTGCCTCCGCCATCCAACCTCAAGTCGAGTGCCCAAGAGCTCGGGTCTTACCCTGACTCGTGAGGCCCGATATCACCTCAAAAGAGCCCAAGAACTCGGGTCCAAACCAGACTCGTCGGGCGCAACCTAGACTCGTCGGGACTGACATTACCTCTCGAACTACCAATGAGCCCGATTCTCCCTCGGCATTGAAACCTTCTGGAAGACTCCTCTAGTACAGCTCAGCGGCGGGTTTCTCGAAACTATCAAATCAAATCTCAACTGTGTAGAATGAATAGATATCTCCAGCAACAGAGCTTATCTCTGGTTAATAGAGCTTATCTCCAGCCAACAAACAGATAGTTACAACCAACAAATTAGGACGTCGCAATCGCGGCCAACCACCCAATTTAAACAGTTATTCAAAGTAATTTCTTGTGTATAAATACTTCACCCTCTCTAACGAGAGGGGTGGGATCAACAAAATTCTAGCGCACTTGTAATCACAGAGCTCTTGATCTATGCTTGAAATTCTTTCGAATTAAAGTAGAATCTTACTCTCCTCTATGATTTTTCCCTTTCGGGTTTTCACGTTAAATCTCTGTGTGCACCTTACATTTTGGTGCACATGAGAAAGCCATTGGAGATTTTTCACCACATTTGGTGCTTTTATTGAGAGCTATTGAGTTCACACTCAAGATTTTCTCCCTTTTTTAATCTTTCCTCAAAAATTCTCGTCCGACAGAGATGGCCCCACCAAGAAGAAGTTCCTCTCAAGCCGTAATCAGCGCCCCCTCAAAGGGCAAATCGATTGGCACTGGAGGCTGACACCCCCTTCTCCCCACCCTGACATCCTCATCAAAGATGTCGAGGAAGCGCACTCATTCTCAACCGCTTCACTAGAGGGGGGAGCCAACGGACTCGGAGCTCAACTTTCCCCCTAAGGGCCAAGTACTCCAAATACTCATTTCAATAGAAAATGGGATTTTTTGCAATTTACTCTACAATATATTTGTCAAAAATATAGCAAACATGTAGCTGTTATAGTGTACTTTCACAAATATACAAAATTTTAAAGCAGTTATAGCACATTTGTCACAAATAGACATATTTTAATAATTATAGCATGTTTATTGCAGATATAGTAAATCTTGAAATATTATAACATCTTTGTCATCTATATATCAATTTTTAAGTAATTATAGCTCATTTGAGGTGCAAATAGTATAATCCGTTCTACATCTATAAAAAAATAGCAAACTTTAACTAACTATAGTATATTTCTTCGACAAAAAGAATTTTTTAGTGAACTATAACATTTTTTGCTTAATCCGCTGAGGTGAAGAATCAAAACTTTTAATATATTTTTCTTAATTATTTTATGATAAAAATATAGAATAAATATATCAATGATAAAATAATAAAGTTATGATTAAAAAGTAAAGAAATTAATTTAATAAATAAAAATATTTTTATAAGAAACTAAAAATTGCATAAATAAAATAATATAAATAAGAATTTTGAAATTTATTTTTCTTAGTTTTTTAATTATACAAATTAGTTTTTTAAATTGTTATACCAAGGAGAAATGGTAATCTAACGTGATTTCGTAAGGTTATTATATAGGAATGGGAAACTTCTAATTTATTTTTGGTATTTTGGGTATATGGTTTTTTTTAAATTACTGGATATAAAAATAAATGCAAAAAAAGAAATTGGTTTTAGTTATTTTTCCCTTAAAGAAAACATGATTAGTTGAAGTTTTAAGAGGAAAAATCTTCATGTCATATAAAACATTATTTTTAAACTAAATAATCATCACCCTAGTAAGAAAGAAAACAAATTATATAAGCAAACTCGAAGATCAAGTTAAATTATGAAATCTACTATGCATGCATTAACTTAAATACCTTTCTGTAAAATATTAATTCCCAACAAGGCATTAAAGGAGAGACCCTAAAAAGGGCGAGAAGAAAACAAAGAAACAGAAAGCAAGCATCAGAGAAGACTAGCTCTTTTACAAGATCATGTTTGATAAAACTCAAGATTTAGAGGTAATCAAATGGAAGAAAGCAGCAAAAAAATGGCATGCAAGAATAGGCAAGGGCCAAGGGGATAGGAGATAAGAACAAGTGAATTCCATAGCAAGTATAAAAGAGAAATGTTAAAAAACAAAACTTTCTTATTTTGCATGTGGTTACAAATAAAGAAACAGAATGTTCTTAACCTTCTTTTGGCATTTTGAATCTCTCTAAAAACAATGTCGTGTAGCTACACATCAAATACCAAGGCATTCAATACCTAAAGAGGCTGATATAGTTGAAATAACAGAGGACACAAATAGAGATATATGCTATATTTCTATGTATCACAACAAATCAATTGTTGTTGTAGTTGTAGTTGTAGCGCATTCATTTAGGAGGACCCCTTTGTATACCAATATTTCTATCAAAAAATAGTTGTTCTTCATCAACAAAATCGATAGGAGTGGACTCTCACATTTTAAAACATTCTAAACCAATGCTTCGTCTGTACAACTCACCAAGATATAGTGGTGGAATGAGAAGAAAAAGCAAAGACGCAACATAGAACTAATGAGAGGTAGGAAGACCTATGGGTGGGAAATTTATCAAATCATTACCAAATATTTCACTAATTATTCGTCTAATTAATCGTTCAAATTCGATTCGGGTGATCATTTAAGCATAAACAAATACCCACCCAACATTTGTAAATAAATTGAATAAGCAGTTACGTATTTGATTTGTTAGTTTATCAAATATTCGTTTAGTGAAAATGCCTTTAAACCCTTATAATTTATAGTATTATACACATATATACAATTTATGTTATGCAGTCAAATCAGCTACAAGGATTTATCAAATATTTGAATAAACGAGTCGAATATGATAACTGAACATGTGAATTGAATATAAGTATTCATGAATATTATATTTGTAAGGATTTTAATCGAAAATTGGTGGAGACTTTCAAATATCAAATAAATATATCGAATCAAATATGAATACTATTTATCCAGAGCGAGCAGTCGCATGATCGGCCTTGGATTCGTTAAGAGATTCACTCACCCATAGGTCACGGTTTGAACCCTGCCGCGGACATATTTAGTTATATTTAATTCCTACCAATGTGGTCGCTGATCAGGCCCTAAGTTTACTCTCCAGTGATTGCCAGTTCGAATCTCGTTCAGTAGTAGTTTGCCAGCGGAAAAAATATGAATACAATTTAATATTCAAATCAAATTCAAATATTAAATGGATTATGCTATAGTGGAACACTTGGATAATACAAGTAAAACACTTGGATCATCCACTAAGTCCCAAAGTTTCTTTGAAAATGGATTATGCTCTGATGCAACAACCAACTATGTTATTATAAATATTTGCCTTGAGTTGTGTCCACCTAAATTAATAATTAACCGCACGTGTAAAGATTTGGAGTTCAAGTATATAAAGAACAAACAAAATGTAGTTCATGGAACAAAGCAAACAACAAAAGACATGTAGGGCCAACGGCTATATATTCTGAGCTCAAGAAAGGAATATTCAAGAAAAAGGATGAAAAGGGCAAGGCCACACTGACAAAAATCCAAGTATCAAAAAGGCAACAATAAAAGCCAAAAAATTGAGAGGAAAGTCATTTTTTTCTATTAGCCTCTAATCATATATCTACTTTTGGATAATTTACTATTAGTTAACATTTACATTTGTTTAAATCAATTGATAACGTTCCATGGATATGTGCATGCTGCAACTTGCAAGATTCAAGATATACCGAGTTGAGATCATACGCTTTCTAACTTAACACTCAATCTATATTTAATTATTTCTTTATTTCCTTGGTTTCTTTTTAATGATTTTATTACATTTTATTTGCTTGAGAACTTGTAAATAAATTGCTTTGTTCATTTAGTTTTTAATGGAGTTGTCATTTAGTATCATGTCACTTGCTCCAAATGGTCCGTTATAGTGACCTCATGTCATTTGCATGCATTTAATAAGTAGTCTTCTAAATATTTTTATATTAATTCCATGTTCCTATTTTTTACTTCTTCTGTATTTTTCTTTTTCGTGCTTTTCTCAAATATTTTTACCTTTCCCCTTTTTTCTCCTGAATTGTCAAGGTCGTATATGCGACCTACGCATAGCACAAAAAAATCTAACCGCTTCTTTAGTTTCCTCCTACATATATGGATAGTTTAAGAAGTGAATGTCTTTCTTCGTAGCAAGATTGAGGAAAGAATGGGAAAGACGATTTTCACTATATTATGACATGGAATAGTATCACAAAGAAATTTCTTTTGTTGGAACGATAACTCTGAAAAGACACGCTTCCTATATAGCATACCAGCACATATTACATTTCATAACGGGCTTGTTTGGTTAAGGATGGAAATGAGGAAGTGAAGAAGTGAGAAAGTGGTAATAGTTCCTTTTGAAACTTGAAAATTGGTTAGTAAGTTTTTCGATGTTTGGATATTGTTGGGAAGTGTGGTTTGAAAAATGTTATATCTTTTCCAATGTTTGGATGGTAATGTGGAAGTGGAAGTGGAAGTGGAAAAGTTGACCATAAAGTTGACCGCCAAAATAATATTAAAATAAAAATTAATTAAGAAAAATAAAAAATAGACTGTAATTAGAATGCAAGTGAGATTTACATAATCAAAAAATTAACTATTTTGTGCTACAACTTATTACAAATGAGATTTACATAACCACAAAATTAACTGTACCACTCTGGAAGCGAAGAAATGGTTTTATAAAAGATAAAAGAGAAGGAAAAGGGGTTTTCTTATTTTCCTTTTCTAGTGTTTGGATAGATAGGGAAGTGAGCAATTATACTTTCTCATTTCCTTACTTCCGCCCACTTCCTTGCAACCAAACACGCCCAATGTTGTTGATTATGGGTCTGTTTGGTTGTCGTAATTGGCCGTAATTCGTAAGTCATAATTGGTAAAGTCATTTACAGTTGTAAATGAGTTACATGCATGTAAGTTTTACAGTGTTTGGTTGGTAATATAAAGTTGTAAGTGAAAAAGTGTATTATATTTTACGGTGTTTGGTTGTCTTAATGTGTAAGTCGTAAGTGAAAAAGTTGACCACAAAATTAACTATTTGGTGATTTAAAAAGTTTTAATATTGCAAATAAACATTAAAAATGTAAATATTAAAAAATTTAATATTAACATAAAAAAATAATACAAATTTGCATGACCACAAAATTAACTGTAACTGGGCTGTAACTGAGTGATAATTGGGTTGCAAGTGAGTGGTAGTTGAGTTGCGTAAGTCTTTTACGAATTACGGTGCAAACAAACGCCGTAGTTGTAATTGGGTTGTAAGTTATTTACGAATTATGGACTTTTACGTCTTTTACGGCGAAACAAACAGCCCTATCTATCTATGTTGTATTTGAAAAGCCTAATCTCTTGTATTGTCTTAGAGTGTCTTAGCCCTAGATTTGTATTATGAATAGTTAGCTATTTAATCGAGTGATCAAGTATAGTTGAGCGGTATAAGTTTAAACAGTCAACTCATTATTGTGAAGAGTTAACTCCATAATCGTGGATCCACTCTTTGCTTGAAAAATTATTGTCCATCTAATTCAACCATAATATAAATGTGATTATATTTCTAATTCTGTTTTATCTTGTAATTTATTAGAATCATACCGTTCAACCCACCAATGCCTCCCCACCTCAAAACCCCCCCCCCCCCAACAAAAAAAAATAATAATAATAAATAAAACCAAATTGCGTTCACATCTTCTAACTTCTAGGTTGTAAGAGCCATTAAGAAGACTAACAATCCTGCACCAACCATGGCCAAGAAAACCGGAGATGTACTACATCTAAACAGATCTACTACGACTGAGTCAAACGTCGGCAGATATGAGACACATAGTATCACAGAAAAATCTTCAGAGTTCACCTATTCCGTTGTTCAGCAGAAAAAGTAGCAGCACCTAGAAATGGAAGGGGTTATAGGAAGGTGGAAAAGGAGACACATTAGTAGGACACAAGCATGCTCCATCATGTTCCCAAAACCCATGACTTTTCAGATGTGTCCTCAAAGAAAGACTCCTACAGGATGACTGCTAGTTCTAGCCAGGTCTAGGGAAGAACCGCATACAGTTGTAGAAAGAGCTGAGGAAACAAGGGCAATGAATGCAACATCATCTTGCAGCTGACACATGGACAACGACTAGATAAAAGCAGTTGCAGACTGATGCATTAAAATGGTGGACGCAGAAACAGTACAATAGCTTTCCCATTGGAAAACCAACAGTTCGATTAGTGAAAAAAATCAAACAAGCAGACTACAGTATACCGCGGAGAAGTTGCACACTAAAAGAATGAGATCACAGTCTTAGCCTCATTCAGATGCATGGAAGAATGAGAAAAATGGAAAGCAAATGCTCAAATATGTAATAGCAGACACAAACAAGTAATCAAAGTTTTCCTATTCACAAGTGCCGCAAGCCGCCATAAAGTGTTGTCCGGCATACTAGACTTGTTTGTTGTAATTTTACCGCCTCTCTCCCCCTCACCCTCTCTCAATCTTGTAACTCATTTCTTTATTATTTTAATAATATGCGGCCAAAGCCCCACCCTTCCCTCAGGAAAAAAGTAATCAAAGTGAGAAGACACAATTAGACAAAAGCACATGACGATAGGATGTAAAAATGGAGAGAAGAGGTGGAAAGAAAATCCCAAATATGTAATAGCATACATGAGTCAGAATGCAAGGCATAAGACATTATTAGACATAGTGCAGATAACTCTATATAAACAAGGAAGCAGCACTTGTGCCCTAGACCCTTTCAAAATTTTGTCTCCCTGCCAATGGTTTCAACTTCCCTGATACTGAAAAGCATTAGAGCAGCATGCCAGCTTGAGAAAAATCAACGACCCAAAAAAGTTTAATCACGACAAGAAAATAATTGAGCATTGTAAAAATCAAGTTCTGCATGCTGCTTCAACTCCCCAAAAATGAAATGCATTAATAAGTGTACCTACTTGAGAAAATCACTCTTTCAAAAATTTGATACGAGCAAGTGCGCAAAAATCACTTTGACTTAAAAAGAACTTGGTAGTTCATAAGTTACAGCTAATAGGTACTCTGTCTTCCACCCATCCAAGCATAAAACCTTAATGTTCCTCTTCTTGTTTTTAGTTAAGCAAACTGGACGTACATACTACAGATACATAGAAGTTATATTCGATAAAAAAAACACTTCAAACAACATCAATAATATGAAGGTTGTCGGTCATTTACATTCCTCTTCTACACCAATAAGACTTCAAAAATATGGATGTACCATCTATCATTTGTTAACGAACCGAGACTTAAACACATAAATTCTAAATACCCGTTCTTTAGATCACATCCTCCAAACAAACTATCTCTGAGAAAATAAGGAAAAAGAGAATCTCCAAACAACCAAGATCCAAGTACTCAGGAAATTGACCCTCATGTAAATTGCTTCTAATTCCTTTTCTAGAACAGTCATACAAACTTACCCCACTAGACATACAATATCACCTTCTATATTACAGAAATTCTAGTTAAGCAATTTATTGAAAGATGCAATACAATTAAAAGGTCAGGCCATAACCTTATAATTACTGCCCACAAAAGGTTTCAACATTCAACATCTCAAGAACCCAAGACGTATCTCTGAATCTAGATGATGGAACTTCCTAGAAGACCTTTATTAGTTAACAAGGCCATGACAAAGTGCCTTGCAAGAATCCTTGGACTTGGATGACAAGACCATCCTCTTAACTGAGAATTGGACGAGATAGTTAAGGTTTCACCAAAACCTTGGACTGGGTGCCTAGCAAGCGGAGCCAAGAAAAGGCTGTAGTTGCCCTTTTCCAACTAAACTTAATAGCCATGTTCTGGACATACATATTATTAATAAATTCATTTAGAAAAAAACAATAGAGCTAACCACTTCTAGTAATGGGGACAAAATTCTGTAAAGTTAAAAAATATTTTTATTAAAGTAAATAAAGGATGCCAAAGCTGCTTTGAGCATCATGACTAACAGGGATAAGAAGCATTAACAATTTATCAAGCATTTGCTCAGCAGTCAAAAGGACAAAGATGTCAATAGATATAGCTGCATTTGGAATTAAGCAAACCATCGAGAATTTGCTCAACACTCAAAAAAGAATACTCTTCCAATTACGTCTAGACTTATGTTTAAAATGAATCTATTATGTTATCTTCTGTACTTAAAAAATTCTTCCGTTTCCCTTCCCTAAGAGTAAAACCAAAACAATTATCAAATCATGTTCATTGAAGAACTCAACTATAATATATCTACTATTTAAATAGCTTACTACCATTTCCATTCCTTACTTAATATACCGAAAATGTTCCAAAATAAGCCAGGTTCATATGATACTTCCTTTTTCCAGACTTTTTAACGCAAAATAAAATGAATATGGGTTTCTTTTGGTCAAAATTTTGCTCAACCTGATAGCTACTAGACTTCTACTACAAGATTAGACGAATGCTGCTTGCTTCTGCTCTATACATGGACGATTGATGGAAGTTAGAAATGGCAATTCACTATTCCTGAACTACTTTCAACTACCATCTAGGTCAAGTGACCGTTGAAATTGCAATAAGTACATTGAGATGAATTCTACCAGTACACTACTCAATGTGATGATGACCTAAGCTGCCATTAGTGGAACAGTAAGCAACTTGATCTTCTTCAAAGCATTAGTACTAAGCCTACTACAATAGTGAGAACAAATAGCCCTAGAAATAAGTAAAGAGCACCAGAACAACACAAATTATGCCCATAAAAAAACCTAAATTCGTCAATCTAAAGAATCAACACTAACAATTGGAGAAAAGAAAAAGAAACCCAACTGATACAACAAGAATAAAGAAATAAATCAAGAAATAAAGAGGAATTAGCATCCAACTATCAAACGCAACAAAGAATCGACAATGCGATCATCAACGAGAAAGAGAGAGCGAAACCCTAACCTGCACCGTTGGCGACTCAAATTCATTCTGCAAATAATGAGCAAAGGAAACGGTAAATGAGCGAGGAAATAGAAAGGGATCGATCTCAAACGCTTTGAGCAAGAGAAGATCCCTACCTTTTTTTTTGAACGATCTTAACAAAAAAAATGTGTTAATTTCCCGATATATTTCAATATCTGGCCTTCTTATTTTTTGCATACTTGGACGAGATAAAGATAGCAACCGAGAAGAACAGCAGCCGCCTAAAACTGCCCAAATGTCGCTTTCCCTTTTATTCTCTCCTCGTCACTCTTATCTGGCCGCCTCTCTATTGGATGTCCACTTGCAGGAATTACGAAACTGTCCCTGTCGTGTCCGCCTGGAAATCGACACTGGGCCAGCTACAGCGGTCTCGGAAGTCGACTTACAGGTCTTAATTTTATTGGATTTTGGTTCATCTGTTGCAGGAGGGGCAAGTCTGTGGCTGAGAAAATGACAGCAAATGGTAACATGGCAATTTAAGAGAAATCTCTATCAGCGCTCTGGTTTGAGTTTTTTTCCCCTCACCGCAGGTGGCTCACCGTGCGACTCATCGCACGTGCGGTTAGCCGTCCGGTGATGGGGCCCACCGCATCTGACGGCTGCGGGGAGCAAAATATTTTTCCGCTGGATTGAGCGTTTTCATATCTGCGCCCGCTTCCGTCTGTACTTGTTTATGTGCTTACCGCGCTGTTTCGATGTCAGGAAGCGAGTGAAGGTGAGGAGCGGGACTTTTGAAAAATAAGAATTTGTAATTTTTTTTTTTTTTTTTTAATGTTTGGTGATAATTGAGAAATGTAATTGAAAAAGTATAATATTTTTTTGGTGTTTGATTGGTAATGCATAAGTGAAAGTGGAAGGTTGACCAAAAATTGAAGGTAAAATAATATTAAAATAAAAATTAATTATGAAAAAATAAATTTGAACTGTAATTAGAATGCAAATAAAATTTACACGATTACAAAGTTAACTTCTTTGACCTACAACTCATTACAAATGAAATTTACATGACCACAAAATTAACTGTAGCACCTTGGAAGTGAGGAAATGGATGTGTAAAAAGGAAAAGAGAAAAAAAAAGGAGTTTTTTCATTTTCTTTTTCCAGTGTTTGGATGGACAGCGGAAGTGAGAAATGACACTTTCACTTCCTCACTTCCGCCCACTTCCTTCAATCCAAACAACCCCAACATGTCTTTTCTCTTGTAAATCGCACGACTACTGAAACTAGAAGAGTTATAAGTTACCTGAATTCATATTCATCGGTGTAAAAGAATATCTCGATTACAGCACTCTATCCCAAAATGTTTAGGAGTTTTTTTTTTAATAATGAAAAATATCACTTAAAACAAGTGTTTTTAAGTTATCTTGGATTGTTCATCAATGTAACTTATTTGGTTGAAATTACATTCGTGGGAGAAAATATTAGGATGTGTTTGGTTGTAAGAGTTAGGGTGTAGAAGTTATTGATTTGAGTAGGTGTAAAACGAGTTAGTAGACTAGAGGAGGAGATGCTTGTCACATCAAGAATTAGTTTACACTAATTCTAATTAGGTATAAAAGTTAAAGGTTTTGCAGGGAAAAGAAGGGGGTAAATTGTAAACTATTTTTTTTTATTTTTGAAAATGTCACTTTTATCTTTCAAGTACTAGTAATAATTACTTGCTTGCATATCTTGTTATTTTAGTGTTTGGAAGAGTTAACAAGAGTTAGAAGCCTAACTCATGCCAATTTTTTTGACAAACATGACTATTTCCCAAAGAGAGTATTAGTGTAAATTGTTATGATTTGTTTCTTCTTCAACTGAAAATTATTAGGCAAATATAGGCATTTAGGGTCTTGTTTGGATACAAGAGTTACTTGCTTTCAACCTCTGACTCTTGCCAAACAAGTATTTTGTCAAGAATTAATGAGAAGAAAATAGAGGCAAAGTTGGAATTTTGAAATTATTTTTTGCATTTTGCACCCTACTTTTTATTGACAAACTCGTTGAACAATAACGCTTTTATACTGGTTCTTGGTCACATGGCGCAAGCCCTCCATTGTACAACTTGGAATTCGCCATGAAGGGACAAGATATTGACTAATACATAACATGAGTATGTACTTCAACAACATAGCAACAAAGGAAACAGAGATGCCTGAATTATGGAGTTTCATGCAACGCAAGCTTCCGATGTTAGTATAGCAAGGCTTTTACTTATAAACTTGACGTCCATGCTAAGAAGGTCAGACATTTCAACTGACAACCCATATCGCATATACATGAGGCCCACACATGATAAGTGATGACACTCTTTTAGCCAATTTACATTATTAGGTACAAGTTTCAGGCATTTCTCTGTGCTTGGATAGCGTTGTGTAGTGATAAAAAATGTGACCCACTCTAAGATTGTGACACTTGACATAGATCAATAGATTATTGGCCCACCTCTCAATAAATATTACCCGACCACCTGACAGCCAGATCAGTTACAACTGATGACCACATGGGAGCTATAGAAGCGAATTTGAACTTCAATTCTCTCTAGTCAGCACGCTCTCGTCCATCACGCGCCACGCATAATCAATTATAGCTGGGGGCGTTGCGCATTGTTATGATCATGGGCAGATTCCAAGATGAAAATCTCGAAGGTCACGACTCAGCTCGCCATCCCTCGGCTATAAAAATCGATCCCATTTTTCAGTACAAGGGATCAAACCCTAGAGAATAAAATCTGTAATAAAGTTCTGAGCACCCACTGTAATCTTCCAGCATTAGTGGAATCTCACTCTCTGCACCGTGGTTTTCCACATCGGGTTTTCAACGTAAATTCTATGGTGTTTACATTGAGTATAGATAAATTCTCTCGAGAAATTTACCTCTATATTTTGGTGCTTTCATTGAGAGTTCTGAGTCAATACTCAAAGTTCTC
Source organism: Agave tequilana (assembly GCA_038442645.1). Taxonomy (NCBI): domain Eukaryota; kingdom Viridiplantae; phylum Streptophyta; class Magnoliopsida; order Asparagales; family Asparagaceae; genus Agave; species Agave tequilana. Next base: position 109,342 of record JAVJIF010003369.1, on the reverse strand, counting down.
CCATCCTCAAACCTTCTTCAAAAAGCCTCGTCGATAATAAAGATGGCTCCTTCCAAGAAGAGCACCTCCAGAGTCACTGCTACTGCGACCTCCAAAGGCAAATCAATGGCAGCTAGGAGCATGGAAGCTGTTCACCCTCCTCTCCTCTCAGACGTTCACATCGAAGAAGTTGGCAAAGTGCTCTCTTCATCAGCTACCTGCCAGAGGTGGGGGTTAATCAACCTGAAACACGACACCCCACTGAAGGTCAAGTTCTCCAGATGTTCACCGATCTCTAAAAATAATTGGAGGAGCATCGAACGGGGATGGTTCGTTAACATGAGAATGCTGCCCTGGAGAGAGACGCGACCACCCGCATCCAAAATCAGCTCCTCGTCCAGATTGAGATCCTCCAGAGATCGCAACCCTCTGAGCATCTCGGGGGTAGGGGTTCCAAGCTCCTATATCTCCATCTTTTTCGACGAGAACCGCACGCACCGAGGGTAATCAAAAGCGCGATTGGTCATTCTCCCCGAGTGACAGCCAGCATTTTGAGAACTCAGGGTGGCGGAATGCCCCGAAGACCCCGAGCGGAGGACATAGAGGAGATCGTTGGGAAATAGGTTTAGAGGGTCAGCCAACTACTCTATAAGAAGGCGGAACCCTACAGGTTAAGCATCCTCAACTCTCTACTATTTGAGGAGATCATATCTCGCTGCTTCCCGAAGAAGTTTGTGATACCGAGCTTCGAACACTTTTTGGGAGCAACCAACCTCATCTATCATCTTCGCCAGTACCAAGATAAGATGGTGGTCCACTTTCATGATGACGTGCTCATGGGACGTGTGTTCCCGTCCAGTCTCAAAGGCTTCACTTACGACTAATTCTATTCACTCCCAAGTCAATCTCTTTGAGACTTTGAAGAGGTAAAATGGGCTTTCTATCGTCAATATGCTTTCCAACGGGAACTCAAGAAGAACAATAATCACCTACTTACCATCAAGATGAAGCTCAGAGAAAGCCTCAAGCAACATGTCAGTTGCTTCCAGAGTCAAATGGCTCTGGTGTACAACTGCAACAATGATGTGGTCGTCACCGTATTCATCAGTGGGCTATGGTCACCCACTTATTCTACAAGCATCTTGTAAAGTATTAGGTCACCAAGACGAGAGACATCCTCACCCACGCCCAGAAGTGCATTCAAATTGAGTATGTCACCTAAGTTTCTGCCAACTGCTCCCCAAGCGAGGGGCAAATCAGAGAAACAAAAGGCGCAACTCGGTCCCTCCAAGAAGACTCTGAGTAAAGTGGTCAGAGTTAACAACAAGTCAGCTCGGAATCTCACCAAATCCCTTGGGGACGAAGCAGATCTCACTCCATTCAAAATCCTCGTGGACCAAGTGTACAATGCCATCAAGGGCCAGAACTTCTTCATGAGGCTACTGCCACCCAACCCAAAGGGCCCAGAAGTTGGGGAGTATTGTGCTTTCCATCACGGTATGGGACATCATACCGTGGTTTTGTTGTTCTCTCCGGAGGCAACTTCAATAACTGGCCGAGGTTATCTCCGAGAATTCATCCTCAATTTTGGACAACCCTCGGAGGTCAAGGTGAAGAAGTTTTCCCCTAAGTTTCCCAATCGGAAGGCTAAGTCATCCAGTATAGAGAAGTCGACGTCATCTTTGGGGCCTCTCCGATCTACTCCACCTCTCGAGAGCAGGCCATCTATATCATCGAGATCAGAAGGACCATCTACCCCACGATGCTGACTGGACCAACACTAGCTCCAAGCAAATCAGTGCCATTCTCAGATTCTGACACATCGATTATGCACTTCCCGCACAATGACACCCTGATTATCACCATGTTCATTGGCAATTGTCAAGTGCCTAAGATCCTGGTCGACGGGGGAAGCTCCGTGACCATTCTATACGGGGAAGCCCTGGACAGGATGAAGAACACTCCAGAGCCGCCCGGGCAATGATCAACCAACAAACTCATCTCATCTGTTCAGGGTTGACGGGAATGAGTCGCGCTCCTCGTGTAGCATCTCACTCTCAGTACGCGCGGACCCATATAATGTCACCACAGAATTCTACGTGGTGGACGTGGAGTCCCCCCACAATGCTATACTAGGGAGACCCTGGTTCCATATGATGAAGGTTGTGCCATCTACTTACTACCAAATGATCTGGTACCCCACCCCAACAAGGATGGCCAACATCAGAGGTGATCAAGCCGTGGCTAGAACCATTTCTGCAGTTGCCCAGAAGAGGTCAGAGTGGAAGTCAAAGACTACCAAAGCAGCCCTCTGTTTCAAAAGACAGAATCCCAGATATCTCTCCAATAAGTCTATACAATGTCTAACTTATCGACACTTCCAAAAGACAGGTCGCAGATAATTGAACAGACGGTTCAAACTTAGCCAAACTGAATAACTTAAGTCAAACTGGTTAGCTTCGCTCAGAAGCATTGGAGTTTTAACCCCGCGGTGGGCTAGCGCCGCTTGGAGCAATAGCCTCGCAGTGAGTTAGCTCTACTTGGAGCATTAGCCTCACAGTGGGCTAGCCCCGCTTGGAGCTTCAGCCTCGCGTCAGGCTAGTTTTGGATCACTTTTGACCGTTTTCAATCCCCTGATTGGGATTAGTAGGCTAACCCCACACTATTTTAGTGTATGCCCACTTTAAGTGGGCGATTATGCCCATTATCTCCCCATTAAAGGGAGACATTTAACAGTGTCTTACCCCTCTAACAAGCCAAAATGACTGTCATAGGCTCGCACATGGCCTATGTAGCTTCGTATGAAACTTTCTATGCTCGCGTAGACCTATTTCAGCCTCGCCCGCGAGGCTATCAAGGATGTTTTTAGTCTTTGTTAATTGCTAAGAATGGTTACCCAATGAGGCCTATAAATAGCCCATTAGTGGGCTAAGCACAAGGTTGGTTGAAGGTTGCTAGTTGACACATAAAGGAGAAAAGATTACTTCAAGAGAATTGGTTTAACTTTCAAGAACTCAGAGAATACTTTCTCTGATTCGTTAAGGATAATTTCAGGATTCTAACACCCTAATCTTTCATTTCCAAGGAATCTCTAGAACAAGTTGAGAAAGAATTCCAAGTAGAAGACTACAAGACTCATTGCTCGCATCGTCAAAGGGACAAGTGCTCGCGCGCTGAGCAGATTCCTACAGCCACACTTTCCCAGAATCTTTTCGTAGAGAATTCTTGTAAATCTTTATTTTATTACTTGTAATTTTGTACAAATTTTTGTAATTTTTTTCTGATTCAAATCAATGGAAAATAAGATGGCGGCACCACTGGGGACGACTTTCTCCACTAATGAGAAAGTAGTATCGCAATGCGACAATCAGACCCTTGGGTCTACCGCCAAGATGTTGGCATACAATTTAACTAAGAGAAGTTTGAGTTGTTTTTCATTGAAATTGATTGGGGGAAAACTTTGCAAAAGTTGTAGAAAATTACAAGTAAAAAGAAGAAAATTACTAGTATTTTCTACTGAATTTTTGGGGAAGTGTGCCGGTGGAAGACTGGTTGGCGCGTGATCATTTTATTCTATTGATGATGCGAGCGATTGAGTCTTCGGGTCTTCTACCTAAGGATTTTCTTCTTACTTAGTTTCAAAAATCCTTTGAGAAAAGAAGATCATGAGGGTATAAGTACCCTAAAAGAGAAGCAAAGTTCTCTAAGAAAACTCGGAAGCTAGAGATTGATCTCTGTATGTGCTAGATGCTTTTCTCTTCAACAATTTTTGCTCTCCAGGATCTAGTTGAACCTCTCCAAAATACACCCCTAGCCTGCCTAGCAATGGGCTATTTATAGGCCACAAGGGGTGTAACTGCTCCCTTAAAATCAACACAGATTAGCTTCACTGTAAAGCAAAAGTAGCTTCACAGCGAAGCTAAACACAGCTTCTGCGAAGCAAGCATGTAGTGGCGAAATTAATCAGCCAGCTGGCACAAGGTTGCTACAATAATCCCTTGATTTTCTCCAACTGATTTAGGGATTTTGTTTGATCCTCCCAAACCAATCAAGGAGTAAAAAGATCATGACAATTAACTGCCCAAAGTGATATTTTATAACATTAATCTCGTGCTAAGACTTAAATGGTTAAAATGACCATATGAGCTCGCAGCGGGACTAGCTCACAACGGAGCTAAAAAGAGCTTAATATGAAGCCAAAAGATAAGCTCATAGTGCAGTGAAGGGTAATTTGTGTGAAGCTACCATTGAGCTTGCAGCGAAGCTTAAAAAGAGAGCTCTCAACAGGGTTATGAAAAGATTCAGGAGAAACTAAGAAATGAGCTCACAACGGAGCTATCAAGCTTGCTGTGAAGCTAAAGTTGAGCTTGCAGCGAAGCTAAATGTTAGCCTCTTGTGCTTCTTCAGAAGGCAAATGCTTGGTTCACTGTCTGCTTCACTGGATCAGTGGAATTCAAATCATCCATCAGGGATGGACATGTCTTCAGCATGTTTGTGACTTGTCTTTTGAAAGTGTCGAAAAGTTAGACATCGTTCGGATCGGTTAAAGTGTTGTCTGGGAGTTTGTCTTTTCGGAGTGTCAACAAACCTCCTTCAAAGTTTTCGTGAATATGTAATGGATCGGTATAGATTCTGAAATACTTTGAACTTGAAGCCTGATACATAAATTGCTTAGGTCAGAAAAAATCATTGGGTGCAAATGTGCAGTAAACTAAGTAACCAATTTGGTTTTAACCTAGGAATTCTATGAGGAATGATCTCATAGCAGAGCTAAGATGAAGCTTCAAGCGAAGCTAAAGATGAGCTGTCAGCGAAGCTAAAGTATAAGCTCTCAGCGGAGCTGACCAAGCTTCTTGCGAAGCTAATGATGAGCTCATAACAGAGCTAAAATATAAGCTCTCGGTAAGAGCTAACAAAGCTTCCTACAAAGCTAATGATGAGCTCATAGCGGAGCTGAATTACAGCTTCAAGCAAAGCTCAAGATGGCGTCTGAGCGAAGTTAGTCAACTTCGCTGTTTTAGGTTTTTGAACCTCCAACCGCCGTTTTGAATTTAATTCGAAGTGACAGCTTGCACTCCTTTTGAGGAGGCGAAGCTAGACATTAAGCTCCACTTTTAGCTTCATAGGCATTGCCACCTCGATTCATGTGGAGCCTTAAGTGTTTCCGCCTCGCAGGCAATGCAGAAATGAAGCATCACTGCATGGCATTTAAGAGGTTCTCCTTTTATTCCCAACATTCAAACTGTTGGGAATGGTAGCTCACACTCCTTTCAAGAAGGGGAAGCCATATAGCTCTGTCTATAAAAGCCACCCAGGCTGTTTGTTTTCTAAAAGAGATTGTTTTCTCTTCTAAGTGTTAAATCTTCGCCTTTTGAGTTCTTCTTCGCGAGTCAATGGCGCCCAAGTGGCGCCCGGGGGAAGAAATCTCCGTCTTTGCTATGGCGACGTCGCCTTCCTCGGTCATCGAACTGCTAGTTGCTGGTAGGGGATTTTTCCTTTTTCAGAGTTCTGTGAATCTCTTTCAAAGCCAGTTTCAGCTATTTCATGGAGAACCTATCAAGATTCCCAAGGAACCAATGATTTTTAGGGAGTCGAACTCTCTTAATTTTGATCCTATTAATTTTTAGGGGTTTTATTTCCCTTTAATTTTCTTGATCAAATTTAGAAACCGAAGGGTTTTCTCCTCAAGCTTCCAGGTGAAAATAGCCTTTAAGGCTTTTTGCATTCTGCTCCTTGGCAGAAATACAAAGCTGAGCTTTGAAGTGAAGTTTTAATCGAGAACTTTTGAGTCCTTTGAATTCTCTAGGCACAAGTGCCTTTTAAGCTTCCAAGCGGAGCTATACCTTGGGGCTTTTTTTGCACTTTGCCTCTGTGTAGCGCGAACCTTAACCTCAGAGCGAAGTTAGCTTCGCTTGAGGTGCGAAGCCAAATCTGAATTAGCTTCGCTCAAAGAGCGAAGCTATGACTTAGCACTTTTCTTTCCTTTTTGCCAGAGGCTAACATGTTTTATCCTTCTTTATTTTGTAGTGCATTATGTTTCTGGCCCATCCAACAGTCTATATGGATCAGTAAGGGGATGGAGGGTGTGCCTATTCCCATTTTCAAGACCATGTTCTGCTTTTTAGTGACGAGAACACGTTGGAGCGTATTGAACTAATCTTCGCCCGGGGTGAACTCACATCAAGAGGCATTTTGGCCACTACCATGCTTGGAGATCACGACGGGATGATCTATCAGAAAGCCATTATCATGTTTAGAGCCAAAGAAGAGTGCGTTCTCTCAGAAACACCACGTTGCAACCTGTTGGCGCTGAACTCGAACATATCTGGGAAGACCACGATTGATGTGATGATAAAGACGGATCCTATGACAATCTCCTTCTTATTATCACTCAATACCTTTCTACAGATATATGGATCTTTTTCGGTTTTAGTTTTGTCACTCTTCTCTGCTTGAGTCGGAAAAGACAAACATCAGGAAAAATCTAGTCTTTGCAAAGTTTAGATAACTGCTTTCAATCGGAAGAAGCTGAAGTTTCAAGCCATTGTCAGAGCCAGAGGAAGTCTATTCTTGAGTCAGAGCTTAGATCATATGAGTGATAAACTTTGATGTAAAACAGTCAATGTATCTCTTCCTTTGAATCAATGAAAATAATTTTAATTGACTCATTTGCTCTTTCTCAATGTTTTTTTCTATCAATCAATAAAAAAATTTATTGATGATTTACCTTGCGTCTTCTTCTCTTTTTATCCGCTCTCTGCTTGTCTTGTGTAATTATCCACAAGTAATATAAGTTTTTCATACGAGAAAAACTTAACATGCAAGTTCTTTGGAAGAACTAAAAGGGGTGAAATTTCACCAAGTAAAATTCCCGAAGGAATTAAAGACAAAACTAACATTATTCAGAGGTTATAAACATAATAAAGTTAGTCTAGGAAAGAGAATCCACTGGGGATAAAAAAGAGTAGGTCTAGGAATTTGCTTGTTCAGAGGTGATTGATTGGACAAGACAGGTTGGGATTCACTAAAAAATGAGTTTGTCACTCAGAGGTGACGAACTGGGCATAACAACAATAAAATAGTCCCAACCAAACTGGGGGTGAGATCTGAAATCCGTTAGTTCTGAGGTGACGAACTGATCATAACTGATTAGGAATTATCAGACTCAGAAATTTTGTCGTTCAGAGGTGACAAACTAAACATAACGATAAAATAAAGTCCGCACTGGATGGGAGGATGAGATTTGGCTATCTGTCGGTTTAGAGGTGACGAACTGGACATAACCAATTGAGAAACCACTAAACTCAGAATTTTGCCATTAAGAGGTGACGAACTGGACATAACGACAAAAGGAAGGTGAACCCGGTTTTAGGGACCCGTCTATTCAGAGGTGACTGACTGGACGTGATAGACTAAGACACACTAAATTCTGAATTTGCTGCCAGAGGTTATAATATTAACATAACAGCTAGTCCACTAGGGACTGCAAGGGTGAATTGGATCTGGGCACCCGTTGGTTCAGAGGTGATTGACTGGACATAACCAACTAAGAGACTCCAGACTCGCAATTCGTTATTCAGAGGTGATTGACTAACTTCACAGCTAGAACTCCCAGCCCTGACGGCGAAAAAGAGAACAAGCTTATGGACTCGTCTGTTCAAAGGTGGCGAACTGGACATGACAGTTTGAGTACCATAAGAGATCTAGGCTACCTGTCAAATTAGAGGTGATAAGCTAGACATAACCGACTAAGAAACATCAGACTCAGAGCCTTGTCGTTCAGAGGTGACGATCTGGATATAACGATAAAAGAGTAGTCCCTCTCGGACTAAAAAAGATAACACTTGGTTATTTGTCAGTTCAGAGATTAACCAATTTAGAAACCACCAGGCTTAGAGTCTTGCCGTTCAGAGGTGATTGACTGGACATGACGACAAGAAAATTATTCCACTGGAGAATGTGATTTGATACTCCATGGGGAATTTAGCATTTCCTTGGAGGAGTTTTAGAAGAAATTATCAAAGGTATAATGTTAAAATGACAACCAAAGAGTCCACTGGGGACTAAAAAGACTCCGATGGGAGTCTATTAAAAACTCGCTGGGGAGTTAAAAGGAATTAGCATTCCCGCAGATTCTGTAGGAAAATACTTTAAAGAATTGTCAGAGGTAAGTATTAACGTGACAATCAAGCTAGGGAAGATAGGATGCAAATTCCTACTAGGGAATTAGAAGGGAGTTTTGCCTGAAGTGATCATGATAAATTCTCCACTTGGGGATTTATAAAAGTGACTTGTCAAAGGTGTGATGTTAACTTGACGAGGGGTTGTTAACGTAACAACAATTTGAGTGGGCCTGCCATTTTATGGAGAAAAATGATCGGTAAAGTTCTGATCTGCTGGGGATATATTGGAAACTTTGCTGTCAGAGGTATAATGTTAACATGATAGCCTTGATTTGTAGTTCATTTCGTTAAGGAAATGGTTATAGTTTGATGTGGTCCTACCATTCCATATATGGGAATTGGTAAGGGACTTTAGTGGAATTAACCGTTCTCTGTAACTGTAAGAATATTGCTAGAGTATTTCACCGAGAAATAGGAGACAGTGCTCTTAAAATTTATTTAGGGATCGAAGTAATCCTATTGGGGAATAGGAGAATAATACTCCTAAAATAAATTCTCTTGGAGAGAATAATCATTTGTGTACTCCAGAGAAAATTCGAAAACGAGATTCCACCTATCTCTAGGAAACTTTCCCTCAAACCCCGAATGATCGATCGGTTGTCACATATTGGAAAAGTTTTGCAAAGATGCGTCTCGAGCATTCTTCAGTGCGTTCGGCTTGATAAATCATCAGATAAACTCATTTAGTCAGCTTATCTGAATATCTGAATGAACGGGTTACGAAGTCAGGCTTCGACCAATCGAAAAAGAGGAGGATGCAACTGAAGGCATGCCACCATTACATGCAGAAAAGTCAGAGGTGAAAGCTTCAACATGACTTATTCGCTTTGTGAATCCACCATTCCATGAGACAGAATTGGTAGAGAATTCTGGAGGAATCTAATGGGATCTGGTCCTTAAGATTTTTATCAAATCCTCAACTATCAACGGATTTGGTGTGCCTTTACTAACTACTGTTTGAGTTGGGCTAGCCACGCTATTCCCCTCAGCATGATGAGTTGTCGAGGATTTTTTATTGGGCTTAGAAGCCAATATTTTCCTCGAGCCATATTCACTGAACGCTTTGGATTGTGTCATTTGAAGTGGACCTTTCTGCATTCCACTGGTGAGCTCTAAAATCTCGCTGGGGATTAAAGAGTTAAGAATAAACTTCAAGAGAAATTTATCGAGTAGGTTAAAATTTTTGATGGAGTGTCACTTTAATCGGGATTCTTGTTCTCGGTCGGTTGTTAAGTCAAGACATAGAACATGAGCTCTGCGAGAAATTTATCAATTAAGTCAAGATTCCTTACAAAGCTTCATTTTATGTTCATCATGGTCAAGACTCAGGCTTGTAGCTGATCACCGACTCCAGATATGAATGTGAAAATAGTGGAAAGGTTCTGTTGAGATGTGTCACGAACTTTTCTCAATGAATTCAGCTTGATCAAGGTCGTCACGAAACCGAATCGTGACTCGCCGAATGACAGAGGTGAAGGATGGTTGGAGACATGCCATTATCACATATTAAATAGTCACCATCCTTTCGGATCGAAAGGAATGACCAAGAAGAAAAGTGCCAAAAATCGATGTTTAAGTATGCTCGACTTCAAAATATGAATAGTCAATCACTTTCATCGACCAGTGTCCTGGAGATGAACTTGACTCCATTTGAGGAAAGGGCTTCCTTGAAGAAGAAACAGTCAGACAAGTCTGTCTTAATGATCAGAGGTTTAATGTTAATGTGCTCATGTTCAATACTTTTTTGATCAGAGGTATGGTGTTAACATGATCAGGAATAATATTTTTCAAGAATTTGCCATTAATCGGCATTATGAGCGTGTTACCATTTGGATTCACTAGGCGGTATGCTCCGCTTGAGTAGACTGTCTCTACCATAAAGGGTCCCTCCCATTTAGGTTGGAATTTACCCTTAGTCTTATGTGTCATGACCATAGGTCGCTTGATAGTTAAGATTAAATCTCTTTTCTGAAAGACTCTCTTCTTGACCTTTTTGTTGAAGGCCTCTGAGATTCTAGCTTGGTACAACTCAATGCATTGTTTAGCTTATAGTCTCTTCTCATCCAATGCCTCCAGCTCTTGGAGACATAATCGATCATTATCTCCTTCTGTCATCTTGATTGCTAAAGCAACGCGAAGTGACAACATTTATATGTCTAGAGGTATGACTGCTTTACACTCATAAACTAAAGAATAGGTGTATTACCTGAAGGTATTCAGACTGTTGTTCGGTAGGCCCAAAGACATTCACTGATCTTCACGTTCCTGTCTCGTTCGCTTGAAAAGATGAACTTTTTGAAGAGCTTGATGATCGTCTTATCGAATGCCTCTGCCAACCCGTTGGCGACAGGTTGTAAGCAGTTTAAACCATATTCTGAATTCAATACTTGTCGCAGAATCGATAGAATGATTGGTTTGCAAATTGGGGACCATTATCATAATGATCTGCCTGGGGATACCAAATCGGTGGATGACATGGTGTTTGATGAAGTTGACCACATCAGTGGTTTAACTTCTACGAGCAGTGCATCTTCTACCCATTTTGAGAAGTAATCAGTTATCACAAGGATGAACCGATGGACTTTTGCTGATGGAGGACTGATAGGTCCTATAACATCAATTCCCCATGCTTCGAACGACCATGAAGTGACTGTGGGGTGGAGTAGCTCCAGGGGTTGGTGTATGAAATCCGCATGGATTTGACAAGCCTTACACCTTCTCGCTTATTCGACTGCGTTCGCGATCATAGTTGGCCAATAATAGCCGAGTCGGTGCAGTCGGTCCTTGAGCTTTGGACCTGGTTGATGAGCGCCACATATGTCATCAAGGGCCTCTTTAAGTACTTCTCGTGCTTCCGAATTGGATAGACAACGAAGAAGTATACCATCATATGAACAACGGTACAACATCTTTACCATTGCATCATATTAAAACCGAATAGATCTTCATTGAATAGAAGCTGCTTCCTTGGGATCATCAGGTAATATGCCACACAAGGCATAGTCGATGATCGGGAATCGCCAAACTCTAGGTTCAAAGTTTGTCGAGGTTGTATGAACTTTGCTAACCTCTAAACCGTACTTCAGACAGAAGAGATAATGAGTATCTATCGTAAGACGATAAGTGGTATCAACTGGCAATGTCAATGTAGCCGCGAGCGCAGCTAACACATCCGCCTTTGTATTCAGGAGGCGAGACATATAGCTAATGTAGAACCCATCAAATGAATCATCCAACTTAATGGCTGCATAGTGATAAGATATCAGGTCTTCATGCCGAACCTCATACTCTCCCTTGGCTTGGTTGATGATCAATTTGAAGTCACCATAAGCTTCACGGTATTGTAGCCCCATTTATTGAGCAAGTTAGAGACCGATGAACAAAGCATTATACTCAACGACGTTGTTGGAGCAGGATTTCGTCAGTGAGAATGCATGAGAAAGAACGTGATTATTTGGCGAGACAAATAGTATCCCCACTCTAGCTATGGTCTTGCATGTAGGACCTGTTCTTGATGCACTGTCAAAGAATATCTGTCATACATCATCTCCTGAGGTCATGTTAGCCTCGATGTCCTCGTCCGGAATGTCTTCATGTAGTTTCGACATTTTCGGAACTGGATGGGCCGCCAGAAAATTTGCGAGAGCTTGACCTTTGACCGCCTTTTGGGGGGACAAAAATCGTGTCGTATTGAGACAGTAAAATGGCCCAATTAGCCAGTCTAGATTTCAAGGACCCTAGTTTCGCTATGAGAATACACAGGGGATTGACTCTTGAAATAATATGTATAGTTTAGCCAACCAAATAATATCGTGTTTCCTGAACAGCGAAGACAAAGGCTAGGCACTCCTTCTCGACGGGGTTGTATCGAGATTCAACTTCGATCAGAGTTCTGCTCAGGTAGTAGATGACTGTTCGTAGCCTTCATCGTTCGTCTGTATCAAAAGAGCGCCTAAGGAGTGATCCATAGCTCGCACATAGAGCAAGAATTATTTTCCCAAAATGGGAGCTACCCGGACCAGAGGCTTGGTGAGGTACTCTTTGATATCCTCGAAAACCTTTTGGTAAGCTTCATCCCATATGAAGGAGACACATTTCTTCATTAACCGTGTAAAGGGTTGGCAACGACCCAAAAAATTTGCAATGAATCTTCAAATGCAGGCGAGTCTGCCTTGTAAACTTCTAAGCTCCTTGAGGGTCTTCGGAGGTTGCACGCCTTGAATTGCCTTGACTTTGTCAGGGTCAAAGTGAATTCCTTTGGATGTGACAATGAATCCAAGGAACTTTCACTCGATATTCCCAAGAATAACTTGCTTGGGTTCATCTTCAGCTGGTGAGCCCGCATGATGTCGAACACGGTTCTCAGGTCATTGAGATGGTTGCCTCTCTGTCACTCTTAACTGCAATGCTGTCAACGTAACTGTAATCCCCGATTTCATATGTATGTATGTTAATACTGGTATGAGATAACCAATTTAATCATCCTGATAGCCGGATTTAGGTCATTTTAGCTCAAGATATTATTTCTCAATATTTTGAATTTTTTTATATTTTCTGAAATTTTTTGAGAATTATTGGATAAAAATCTCAATTCGGGGTCGATCGGTGTCATGAACTACTTTCGGGGTTTTTACTTAACAATCTGGGATGAATTTCAAGGATCAGACTTTATAACAACTTTAGGATGGCATTTTCTATTTTTGAGAATTTTTGAGGATTTTCATGAATTAATAGGAGTTTAATTCAATAAAATAATGATAAAATACTTGTTTAAAAAAATAAAATTAAATAAAAAAAACCTGGAAATTAATTGTGGCTGCACGGGCTTGAACCCATGTCGGCCATGAAATAATGATGAGTATTAACCATTATGTCACATTGACATGTAGTTAGGGAAAACCAATTATGATTAATCCACTTCTTCTTCATCCCTTCTTATTGCTAATTAAAACGAAGGGCCCCACAATATAATTCTTCAAGTTTCGAACCGTGACTCCCCCCTCCCAAAGCCTCGCGCCTACACCATTTTAAGATACACATATTTTATTTAAACAAAATTTACTTCATCTTCTCCTTCACCTGCAACCACACGCCCACCACCTGCTCCTTCTTTTTCTCCCACTTCCCCCTCCACCCTCACCCGCACGTACTCCACTCTCACCCGCACGTACTCCGTCTCCCTCTCCTATCTCTATTAAAACTAAGCTGCACTCTTTTCTCTCACAACTGAACCCACTCTAACCCCCATGGGCGCCACATCCAACTCCATGGACGAGCAACAACATCATGACCCCCTCCTCGGCCTGCATCAACACTCCAGTAGCCGCGACCTCCCCGGGCCATCACCCAACACTCGCAACAGCCCCTACCATGGCCGTAATCACTCCTTGGCCATGACCATATCCTTGCAGTACACCCCTAGCTGTGGGCGCCTCCTCCTCTGTTGTGGGCTTTGAGCGCCACCACCTGCACCTTCTTAGCACCACCCAAGCCCCCATGGCCGGCCTCCTCCTTGGTTAGCTGAGCACTCCACCATTATCACCATGATCTCCTCCTTGGTCGAATCCACTTGACGAGTGCGAGCACACCAATCACCTCCGCGAGCATCTCCGTTGAGCCGCACGATCACCCTTCTCCGCCGGTCGTCGAACCACGGCGAGAGCCACTCCACGACCCATGTCTCGCGGCTATGCTCGAGCACCTCGCCGCCTCGCCAGAACACCACGACAACCCCGGTAATCCTTTGGAGTCACCGATATCCTCCGCGGGCCGCCGTCGATGACCGTGTTTTTCCCTAACCGTGCGTGAGTCAACTCTCTCTTTCTCCCTATTCTCTCTCACTTTCTCTCCCAAACTTAGCAAGACTCTGAAGTGCTGGATGAGGAGAAGAAGATTCAGACTGAAGGAAAGCGTTCCGGGTAAGTTATTTTGCAATTTCGTAGATTTTAGTTCTCTTTGGCTTTTCATCGAACACGTAGCATACACTAGTTAACACCACTAATTTCACCATGAAAACTTGTTCTAAAATCTCAATAAAAATATGTAGAACACCTAAAATATGCCTCCCAATTATCATAATTTTTAGAATTTTATTTCAATTAAAAAAAAGAAAAAATTTATCAACAGACTTGCTCTCGGCCTCTGGCTGACAGCAGCAGATGCTGCTCTTGGCCAGGGCTTGGCCAGGCCGAGAGCCAGCCAGGCTCTGGTCTGGGTCTGTGCCCAGTAGTTCAGGTCTGTGTAGCAGACCCAGCTTGGGCCTGTGCACAACACAAACCCGGATCCAACCCATTATAAATAAAAAAAGAAAAACAAAAACAAAAAGAAAAAGAAAAGAAAAGAAAAGAAAGTGAGAAAAGAAAATAAGATATAAAATATATAAATATATATAGAAAAATTACTGTAGCAAAATTAGATCCAACTCTATAATAGACCAGACCCAGACCAAACAATGTAGCAAACTAGACTCGTTACTGTAGCCAACAGACCCATTAAGATATTTATTGATTTTTAGGCTTATTTTAATTCAGAAAAATCAGAAATAAGCTCAAAAAATTCCAAAAAATTCACAGAAAATCACAAACTGAATTTAAAACTCTGTAAAATTATTTTGAGAGTATTATTACTTAATAATATGAAATTAAATATTCTTTATAATCATTATTTAATGGTTGTTTATTTAAAAATTGCCAATAAATTTCTAAATGTCACTAAAAAATGTAAAATTCATAATCTAGTAATATGTAAATATCGTACATTAATTTATTTGTATTTGCATGTATTTTATTATGAAACTATATTTTAAAATGGTTGCAAAAATTCAGAAGATTGAATTATTTAAAAATATTAACCAACCAAAATTATAATAAATAGTAAAAAATTACATTCTCATTTACCTTATCACTGAATAAGAAAATGTCAAATCTCTAATTAACTCACACAATATTTAGGCCGTGAATCCTCCCCGTTAAGGGAAATCAGGTTCCGACGACATCAGACAAGTGTACATGATTCTCTTCTCGTTGACTCTCGTCTTGATCTTAATTTTGCCTCTTAATTATAAATCATGATTATCATCTCGCATGATCGTCAACACTATCCTGTAATCATATTTACATATCAGCTTTTTCTCTTCTGATTATATGACTAATTATTCTATTTTTGATATTATTACCGATACCCTCTCGTGATCATGTTTCATTATCTTACATATCATGTTTACATCTTGTTCCTGTACATGTATGCATCCAATTAAAATTGACATGATTTTCTTGTATGTGATAGATCCTGGCATTGTGACTAACTGTATGACCTGGATTGTTCAAGGATAACTGAATTATGATAATCGGATGTAATGACTATCTAGATCGTTTAAGATTTTCAGAAATTATTGTGATCCTGATACTATTGAAAATTAATCGAGAAAATTGACCATTACATTCTGAGGAATTATTTGAGGATACTTATTAGATTATGGATATATGATCATGACCGATTTACTTTGACCTTTGGATTACATGACACTGACATCACCTGCACTACTTTGCATGCATCTGGTATCACTTGCACAACTATATATTTGTCACCTGATATTGCCACCGTCTACATTATCCCATGATCTTGATACTCGTTGTTTTCACTATGTGACACTGATATTCTTGATCATGACCGATTTATCTGGTATTCACTATCTGTCACTGATATTCTTAATACTGATTCTGGATCATATACACTGAGTCACATATTATTTTACACTTGCATTGATTAATAAAATTAATCAAGCCGGGGTTACTGGGGGAGACTGTAGCAGGAAAAATTCAGGGAGGTGTGCTTGGAAGGGCGGCTCCTCCGAGGGCCTTGCCACACGGTTCTTGTGTTCCTGAGATTTATGTGCACACCTGTTATTACATGTTGCATGATACCTGAGTACAGTGAACTATTTTTTCTTACTATCAGAATCTGCTAACGCATCACTTGTTTGATATGTAGTTGTCCTGTGGGATGGGACACAAGATTGTTGCATTAGTCAGGGTAATAAAATATGTTAGACATGTGCACTTGCATCATATCCTGCATTGTCTTCAGTGATCTAGTACCTAACTTATATTTTCATGATATTGATACTTGAGACTCATGTGACATGCATTATCTTGAGTACATGATATTTCTAGACTTATCATGTTATTTTACCTTGTGATCTCATGTTCTTGTGATTTTGTGATTATGTTACACGACAGTTACTCGTCCAGTGCATCTCATGTTCATTATATACATGTCACAATACACATGCATGGTCTTATTTAACTTGATATATCGTCCTGATTATTCCTATTATTGTTATTACTTTCAGTCCTCGATACTGCAAGATGCATTGTTCTTATTTCAATGCCTTACTTGTACTGTTACTGTATCTTCATATTCTCTTTTTTATTGTTCTTCTTCTTTTGTGCACTCTTGCTGGTCCACTTCTGATGGAACTTTATTATTTTTTAGTATTTAGATCAGAAAGCTGGTATAGGAAGCTGATCGTAGAACATATTCTGGTTCAATTGCTCTCAGGTGAGCTCAGTTTCTTTTCTTGAATTGTCTTATTCAGATATGGTGGATGATATTGTTTATGATTTTGTATTTCATATATTTGATTTTATCCCTGCGCTTGGTTGTATATGCATATATGTGTGCTATCCTACTCGTTATTGACAACCTAAGGTACTCATGAAAGAGATTTCACTCTTCGTGAGTATCTGCTGGCCATCATCATGTACCCGTATTCTATATTTTAGAAAGCGGGGCATATCAGCAACATTCCACCATTTTTCATAGATGAACACGATAAATTATGCTCATGGCATGTTAGTGTTGGCCCAAAGGCCCATCACTCTAGTTTTGATGATGATTAACTCATGTAGTTATAGTACTAATGATCTTGTATTTATTTAGTCTCAGATTTGTGATCAAGATTTTAGTAGGTGTTTAGCTTCAACAAAAGATTTAAAGTCAAGTTTTAGAGCTAACACGGTTTGATTCAAGAGCTTATGCATCAAGACCACATCAAGTACTCAAGAGGAGTCTAGCTCATTGGATCAAGTTTGGACCAAGTCAAGAAGGAGAAGAAGACTTCGAGTGAAGACCTTCAAGAGAAGACTTGTGTTTAGGTTTATTTTTGTTAAGATTTTATTTTAAATAAAATGTAAAGGATAGAATAGTTGGTGGATTCCTCAAATATATCTTATACACTCACACACAAGATTTAGATGAATTTTTATAAAAGAGTTTTCATTTGAAAAAATACAAAAGAGTTTTCATTTTGGAAAAATACCGTTTTGATTTTTGGAGTTTAATATATACATGTGTTTTAACCAAAACTATTTTAGTGCTTATTGACAAAAACATAGATATTTCATCATGTATGTGTAGTGGATCATATCCATACACTCTATGCTTTAAAAGTGTTTAAAATATCTTGTTTTTGTATTTGGAGAAGTTTTGGAAAAATCTTTTTGGAAAAATACAGATTTTGTTTTATGCCAAAATTTTTAAGTTACAAAAATAGTTCAAAATATTTGTAACATAGTTTGATTTTACTCAAACGTGTTTGTTTATCAAAGTATAATACTGAACCTATTTTTGTGGAATTTTAGAGATTTTATGGGATTTTATCAAAGTCAAAAAGCCAAGTTTTTAATCCCTATAAAGTTCTGTTCTGGCTTCTGCCGATCGACCGGGCCAGTCGACCGAGTCAGGAGTCGGTAGACCGAGTCGGTCGACCGACATGCACAGAACGTGCACGCCAGTCTGGCTGGAGGGCCAGTCGACTGACCCAGTCGACCGTCCAGAGAGCTCTGCTCTCTGGAAAGCCCCGGTCGACCCGGTCGACCGACAAAGAGTTTTGCTCTCTGTTCCAGGCCACGGTCGACCGGGCCGGTCGACCGAGGCTCCAACGGTCGGATTTCTGACCGTTGACGATCGACCGGGCCGGTCGACCGACAGCCGTCCAGGCTGTTATTTTGCCCCAACGGCTAGTTTTTCCTAGCCTATATAATGGGGGTGTTATGAACTGTTTTAAATAAGATTTCAAGTGGGTTTTTGCACCAGTTTTTCCTACTCTTTTAAGAGGATTTCTCCACTTATTTTAGAGCCAAATACTTCCATTCAAAATGAGAGTTTATCAAGAGTTTTTGAAAAGTGATTTCTTGTGTTTTCCACCACAACTTCCATCCTTATTTTTCTCACATACACTTAAGCTTTCCATTGATATATCTATCCTATAGGAGTGTTATTGTGAGAGTGTTTGTTGGTGATCAAAGTGTTTAGATCACCAAGTGTTCTTTCATTGTTTGAGGAGGCGGACTTGCGGGTTCGCGTTGTTTCGGGTTCTAGTGAGAACTTGGTGTTTGAGGTGCGGCCTCGGCAAGCTTGCGTGCTTGCGGTGTGTTTGTTCTTGCGGGAACAAGAGAGGGACAAACACCTTGTATGTGTTGCGGCACCGAGTGATCCGGTGGGATCAATTATAGTGAAAATCCTTCATAGTATTGAAGGCGGGGACGTAGAGCTTGTGAGCTTGAACCTCGAAACAATTCTCTCGTGTTTGCGATTGCTCTTTCTATCTCTATCTTGTGTTTATATCTTACATGCTTATATTGTGTTTATCTTTATATGCTTGATATAACTTGTGCTTAATTGATATATGCTTGGGGATTGTTTGCTCACACTTGTATTCAACTAAGAGAGCCAAAGCGGCACCTCAACTCTTATCTAGAGGAATCTTGAGGAGTTAGTTCAGAGCCCTTCACGGGGAATTCGGCTACACTCTTGTGTTATACTTGGTGTGTTGTGCATTAGAATTTATAGTTTGCATAAATAGTTTTTAATTCCGCATTAATTGACCATTAGATTATCTAGTCACCTAATCACCCCCCTCTAGGTGATTACAATTAATATCAGAGCCAAGTGCTCTTGATTTGGGTCTAACAACCTTGAGTTAAAGATCCTCATTTATAGCTAATCACAATATTTGTTTACACACACATGGATTTCATGTCACCTCCCACCATTGACATTCTTAACATCCAAATTTGGAAAGTTAAGATGTCTTTGTACCTCAAAGCCCTAGGTATTCATGTTTATTTTGCCACTTTAAAAGATTCATATTGTTTAAATGGAAAAAATCTAGAGGCTAATACAAAAGCCATTCATGCTTTAAAGTCAACCCTAAGTGATGATTATCTATGTAGGGTTTCTAACATTGATTCGGTTTTTGTAGTTTGGAAGACTATACTCTCCCTTGGCGAACAAGAACAATATTATGCGGGGAGCGACTCGGATGTTGGAAGTGAAGCTTTCAATGTATGCTACATGGTCCAAGGGGATAACCCCCTTGAGGTAAACATCGAATCCGAGCTAGATGAAGATGTTGATATGTCATATGATGAGCTTGCATCTTTTTGTCAACAATTACTTGAAAAATATGACATGATTAAAAAGGATAATAAGAATTTGAAAAAGAAGTTTGATTCATTATTAAATGAAAAGGATTCTTTTCAAGATAAACTTGCATGCATTTCAAAAGAAAATGAATGTTTGAAAAATGAGAATATTTCCCTATCTTCAAAACTAAATGATCTTTGTGAGGGAAATACCTCTTTGAAAAATAAGATTGTTTTAGTGGAAAAACAAAAAGAGATTGCTTTGCATGAAAACACCTCTTTGAAAAGAAAAGTTATTTCAAAAGAAAAAGAAAATGTTTCTAAAAAGAAAAGAATAATGATTCTCATTCTCACCATGCTTTACATACTTTTAATGAAAATGAGATTAAATTTTTGAAAAATAAAATTGATTGTTTAAGCTTAATTTTGAGCAATTGTGCATTCAATCATAAAAGATTGGAAACCTTGTTTCAAAGGAAACAAGCTCCACATGCTCATGCACATCACCCACAACATGCATATGCACACTTTGCACGTCATGATCACACCCATACACATATGCATGCTAGAGTGTACAAATGTACACATTGTGGCCGCAAAGGCCATTTAGCAAAGTTTTGTTATGACAAGATAAACACTTTAAATTTTGCTAGTAAAAATGTTTTGGTTCCATATAAGACTAACCCCCGAGGACCCAAAAGAAAATGGGTACCAAAGTCCCCACCTTTTGTATTTGATGTAGGTGCGGGCTCTTACATGACGTGAGAGATTTGGTCCCTTGGTGGTGGATGCACATGGACTTGATGGACATACATTTGATGCACCACTATCAAGGAGGTTTGGTAGGACAACCACCATATTTTGGAGACTTAGGGCATAGTTCTTTAGTTTGGTAACTATCTCTAAACTCCTACTTTAGTTTACATGCTTTTCATTGATGATTTCTTTAGCATGTTCATATTTTTGTGCTTCATGTGATAAATACATGGTTAGATGTAGATTCCATTAAAACTTGTGTTTATACGTGTACAAGTAGTGAACAACATTTGATTCATATATGTTTGTACTTCATTGCTCATTTGTACTTATTACATGTACATGTATAGCCTAGTTTTGATGATTCCTCATTTATACTTGTTTTGCCTATATTTTGTTTTGCTTCATGTATATATGTATTTTTGCACAAAGCTAATAAATATACATGTATACCCTTGAGTCACTTGCCTTCATGCAAATACTATTATGGACTCTTTTTATGTTTGGGATATATATGTATATTGTTAGTTTTGATAAATCATACATATACCTAAAAGTTTGTTTTTAGATGAAAAATGAATTTTTATGATTTTCATCTTTATATGGAAAATAAATTTTCATGATTTTTATGATCTGTGATAAAATAATATTCATGTTTGTTTTGAGCCTAATTGACTATTTTCATGAAAATGCTAATTACATGACTATTGTGCACTCACACTTCATTTGTTTATTCATGACCTTATTTCATGAACACTTTTTGAGCCTTATAGATTTCGAGTGTCAACCTTTATGTATTTAGTATGTTTCATGATAGACATATGATTTGGTTTCATATTTTTGAAGGATCTTTAACTAGTTTTTCAAAAATTACTTTTAACTAGTTATGCATTCTTCATTTGGTAGTGTTTTCATTGCTAAAATATTTTCAAACTCCTATTTTTGAAAACTCCTACCAACGCCGTTATGGGCGGACGGATGGACGACCATGTCTTGTATGCCTTATTGAAAATCTATTATCTTGTGCATGAAAAGGATGGATTTTTATGAGTTATACACTAATTTTACATCATAGTTTCAATTGGTATCACAATTGACATATTTTGTATACTCATATTTTGTTTTCTATATATGTATGCTTTAAATTTCAAATAATATCAATTTCTATTGGTATTTTAATTTTCATACATATATATGATTTGTTTGTGCTTGATTTACAAGATATTTACATGTTTAAAGCACAAAGTATGTTTATGCTAAGCTTAATTCAAATCTTGATTTTCAATTGGTATCTCAATTGATATTTTAACAAGCTTATGCATTATTTTCATTTAATGTTTTTATTGATATCAAAACTTACAATATATTTCAATATACTTCAATTGGTATCAAAATGTTTCAATTTCAATTGGTATCACAAATTTCCTATTTCATATGGTATCAAAATCTTGTGATATCTCAATTTGATTTGTTAAAATTCAAAATTTGTATTGTTTAATTACAATTGGTATCTTAAAATTTTGTTTATTTACAAAGGTATCTCAAAATATTTTTTTTACCTTGAGTGAATTTCAAAATTTGTTTTAAGTATTATCAAAATTTGACTTAAAAATGTTTTGATATGAATTGCCTATATGCAAGGGGAGCTTAACATCTCTTCTACATATAGATTCATGTTGAGTGTATCTTATATTGAGGAGCTTGACAACTCTTCTTTATGCGATACACGTGTGTAGGAGGAGCTTCACATCTCCTCTTATGCATTGCATATTATGCGTTATGTGAGTTAGGGCTTGTCATATCTTCTTTATGTAATGCATGTATGTAGGGGAGCTAACTTCACGTCTCTCCCTTTATGAATGTATATCGCATATATCTCTTTATTGGTTGATTTGATTTCACCCCTTTATTGATTTTTGTTTCTGACAAAAAAAAGGGGAGAACATTGTTTTGTATTTGCTCTAACCCTTTTGTTGATGATTAATAAAAATGGGGAGAAAGATTTTGAGTTTATATATGCATATTTGAGTTTTTGCATATATTGAGTTTATGCATCTTGTGTTTTACAAAATGGGGAGAATGTTTTTAAAAGTTTTAACAAAAAGGGGGAGAAAGTCTTTGGAAAAAGATATTTTTGCTTTATGCATGTTTCTCTCACCCTATTGAAGCATATATATTTGTTTAGTTTCATATACTTCAATTAAATATATATTTGTTTATTGCTATGATGAGTTAAGGGGGAGCTTCTTTGAAGCTTTACTTTAATCCATGCATATATAACTCCATGAGTTTTGTCATCATCAAAAAGGGGGAGATTGTTGGCCCAAAGGCCCATCACTCTAGTTTTGATGATGATTAACTCATGTAGTTATAGTACTAATGATCTTGTGTTTATTTAGTCTCAGATTTGTGATCAAGATCTTAGTAGGTGTTTAGCTTCAACAAAGGATTTAAAGTCAAGTTTTGGAGTTAACACGGTTTGATTCAAGAGCTTGTGCATCAAGACCACATCAAGTACTCAAGAAGAGTCTAGCTCATTGGTTCAAGTTTAGACCAAGTCAAGAAGGAGAAGAAGACTTCGAGTGAAGACCTTCAAGAGAAGACTTGTGTCTAGGTTTGTTTTTGTTAAGATTTTGTTTTAGATAAAATGTAAAGGATAGAATAGTTGGTGGATTGCTCAAGTATATCTTATACACTCATACACAAGATTTAGATGAGTTTTTATAAAAGAGTTTTCTTTTGGAAAAATACAAAAGTGGTTTCATTTTGAAAAAATACCATTTTGATCTTTGGAGTTTAATATATACATGTGTTTTAACCAAAGCTATTTTAGTGCTTATTGACAAAAACATAGATATTTCATCATGTATGTGTAGTGGATCATATCCATATACTCTATGCTTTAAAAGTGTTTAAAATATCTTGTTTTTGTATTTGGAGAAGTTTTGGAAAAATCTTTTTGGAAAAATACATATTTTGTTTTATGCCAAAATTTCTAAGTTATAAAAATAGTTCAAAATGTTTGTAACATGGTTTGATTTTACTCAAACATGTTTGTTTATCAAAGTATAATACTTAATCTATTTTTGTAGAATTTTAGAGATTTTTATGGGATTTTATCAAAGTCAAAAAGCCAAGTTTTTAATCCCTATAAAGTTCTGTTCTGGCTTCTGCCGGTCGACCGGGCCGGTCGACCGAGTCAGGAGTCGGTCGACCGACGTGCACAGAATGTGAACGCCAGTCTGGCTGGAGGACCGGTCGACCGTCCAGAGAGCTCTGCTCTCTGGAAAGCCCCGGTCGACCGGAAGAGAGTTCTGCTCTCTGTTCAAGGCCACGGTCGACCGGGCCGGTCGACCGAGGCTCCAACGGTTGGATTTCTGACCGTTGGCAGTCGACCGGGCCGGTCGACCGATAGCCGTCCAGGCTGTTGTTTTGCCCCAACGGCTAGTTTTTTCTAGCCTATATAATGGGGGTGTTATGAACTGTTTTAAACAAGATTTCAAGTGGGTTTTTGCATCAGTTTTTCCTACTCTTTTAAGAGGATTTCTCCACTTGTTTTAGAGCCAAATACTTCCATTCAAAAGGAGAGTTTATCAAGAGTTTTTGAAAAGTGATTTCTTGTGTTTTCCACCACAACTTCCTTCCTTGTTTTTCTCACATACACTTGAGCTTTCCATTGATATATCTATCCTATAGGAGTGTTATTGTGAGAGTGTTTGTTGGTGATCAAAGTGTTTAGATCACCAAGTGTTCTTTCATTGTTTGAGGAGGCGGACTTACGGGTTCGCGTTGTTTCGGGTTCTAGTGAGAACTCGGTGTTTGAGGTGCGGCCTCGGCAAGCTTGCGTGCTTGCGGTGTGTTTGTTCTTGCGGGAACAAGAGAGGGACTAGAGAGTCCAAGAGTTCTAGTGGGAACTCCTTGTAGGTGCTGTGGCACCGAGTGATCCGATGGGATCGATTATAGTGGAAATCCTTCATAGTGTTGAAGGCGGGGACGTAGAGCTAGTGAGCTCGAACCTCGAAACAATTCTCTCGTGTTTGCGATTGCTCTCTCTATCTCTATTTTGTGTTTATATCTTGCATGCTTATGTTGTGTTTATTTTTATATGCTTGATATAACTTGTGCTTAATTGATATATGCTTGGGGATTGTTTGCTCACACTTGTATTCAACCAAGAGAGTCAAAGCGACACCTCAAGTCTTATTTAGAGGAATATTGAGGAGTTAGTCCCGAGCCTTTCACGGGAAATTCGGCTATACTCTTGTGTTATACTTGGTGTGTTGTGCATTAGAATTTGTAGTTTACATAAATAGTTTTTAATTTTGCATTAATTGACCATTAGATTAGCTAGTCACTGTTTCATCTCCCCTCTAGGTGATTACAGTTAGTAAGTTGTACCCGCATTCTTCAATCCGAACGACATTACTGTGTAACAGTATACACCCAATGACATTCTGAATGATGTGTGCTTTTCATCATCCGGGTGCATCTTGATTTGATTGTACCCTGAAAAGTCATCCATGAAAGTCATCCTTTTGAAACTACATGTATTGTCAATCCTAACATCAGTGATGGGCAACAAAAATTCATCTTTAAGACATGCTGCATTGAGATCACGAAAATTAATGCAAACTCTTATCTTTTCATTTTTCTTCAGCACACGGACAATATTAGCAACCCAGTCTGGATATTATTCCTCTCAAATGAAACCACATTCGATGGTTTATGACCTCGGTCTCGATTGCATCCATGATGTCGGGTCGAACCGTCGTTGTTGTTGCTTAACTGGTTAGGCATCCGGTTTGATGTTGAGATGATGCATAGCCACCTGAGAATCGAGACCATGCATGTCTTCATAGCTCCAAGCAAAAACAACAATATATTCCCGTATGAGGGATATGAGGTCTTGCTTCTCCGTTGGCGATAAGCTTTCACCTATAGAGATAAGTTTTGGGTATGCTTGATTAACCATATCGACTCGGATCATATTATCTTCAGTCGGAGGTTCGTGCTGTTCGAAATGCTTTTCCCATTGAAGATCCGGTTGTTGAGCCCATGGATCAGCGTCAAATGGCTCAATGTCTTCGTCTTGCTCTGCCTGACTAATAGATGTCATGTTGGTGAAGAGTTTTTTGAAGACTATCCCCATACTGATATCGGAGTCCCAATTGGACGATTTTGATGATTGCGATGGTAGGGACTCGTCAGACTCTGATTCTGACTGAGGAGGCAGAGTGACGTATTCTAACTTCCTGCATGTGCGATCGTGATAGTTGCTAGTTTTCCTTCCGGTACGAAGGGTTGCAAAGGTATGCGCCGCCCTTTACCAAAATTCAAACCATCATCACGATTCAAGTTGTACCCTATTATTTTCATCATGCAGTGTGCTAATCACGCGTAATGAAAGAAATGCAGGGGTTCCAAGTCGTCGTCTGATACCCTGGATGTTGTGGCCCGAGCCTAGCCTCTGCCGAATTTAATCGATGACTGGTCACTTTTAGTAGGCGGGACAATGAAGACAGACCCTTCATTATCCTCTGTATGAATGCATGACATTTCCGAGATGGGTAAAGGCATATGCAAGGAACTAAATTTAAATACATTCTCAAGATACAAAGAGTAATCAAAAGCAATATTTTCATTAAGGACCCACTCGCCCTCATTTTCGGCGCGATTATTACAAACAAAATTGTCTAGATAATCGACAATTAGTTCTATAGTAAAAATAGCCAGCTCATCTTCTCTTGATTCAGAGTCCGCCTCGTTGCCACTGTCGACGTCATCGGGCAACGATTGCTTCACTGGCTCATTATTCTCCTGGTAGAGCAAGGAACCAGTGAAATAATCCTATACTCCTTTGAACAGTTGTATTTCAGTGAATACCGTTCGAACCACAACATCATCTCTTACGTATTTGAAGCACTGGTGCAATGTGGAGGGGACGATCTAGTTTGCATGGATCCACGGTCGTCCGAGCAAGAGATTATTAATATAGCACGTCACTTCTGATTTCAAGTCTCCAATTTGACATCAGAGATGAATCATGCCCAGAGGGTGACTACTCCCAGCGTTGAAGCCATAGATGGTTGTAGTGATGGTGGATAACCTACTGTGTGGGATACCCAGGAAGTAGAGAGGCCTCTTTGGGATAATGCTGACAGCAGACCCCGGATCGACTTGGATCCTCTCAATACACATAAAATCAGTATTCCCAGTGTAGTATAGAGGTCTATCATACTTATTATCTTTGAGGAGCACATCCTCAAGAGTGAAGGTAATGGATGGCACCTGTCGCTGCACCAAATGTATTGGGGACGTGGAGTTTCGTTTGTCATTATTAGGGATTGCCAGCACTTATGTCAGAAAGGACTCTGAGTAAGCAAGTGCATCCCTAAGCGCCTCTCTTATCTGCTTTGAGAGGCGAAGTAGCTCGTGCAGGGTAATACGAGTTGGAATATTGGTAAGTTGTACCAATATATTGAATCGAAAAGGAGTGTTAAACCCCTTGGAAGGATCCTTCTTCACTGATTTGTCGAATCATACCTCTTTTTGATTCCCTTTGTCCCGGGGCGGGGATAGTGTCGAAGCCTATACTGGTACAGTTGTTCCAGACGTTGTTGGTTGTTGTGTCTCATCGGGGGTCTGGTTGTACTGTCACAAGTATGGTCTTCCAGACTGGGCGCCAACTGCTTGCGAGGTAGCGGGCTGTGCTGCTAAGACAATATTCTCCTCTTCCGAGTCACTGAGAGAAGCTATAGTCACAACGTCATCATTCATTTCAAGGGAGATGGCGATACACGACTTGCCTTTGAGTTTGGGCTTACTGCATTCCTATTGCTTATCTTTGACGATATCTGGGTGGACCCACATGATCTCTTCAGATTTTGTTGTCAGTGGAACGAGGCCCTTGACTTTCTGCCTTTTCGTCATTGGGTTGACAACGTCCAGCCTGGCTTTAGGGACTAGGGTCAATCCGTCTTGGACCGTCGTCTTCGGCAAGGTCCCAAATTTAAGAGTCACCCTATTGGCAGTGACTTTCTTTTGCTCTGGCTTAAGAGTTAGAACTTCAACATCCACTAATGCTTGGATCTTGTCCTTGAGGACAAAGCATCTGTTGGTGGGATGATGCACCATTCTGTGGAATAAGCAGTAGTTAGGGTCGTTCGTACGCTCCATTTCCTATGGTTGCTGGACTTCAGGTAACTTATGCTTGTTACCCTTGTTGAGTAGGTGAAAAATGGTCACCACATGTTCATCTTTGAAAGAATATTGTCTCGGTGAAAACTTGAATTCTTGATTGTTGCTGGCGCCGATCTTTTTCTGTTTTGGTGGAGCTTCCCAAACAACTCAACTGCGATCATTTCTTTTTCTCTAGATTGGGAAGATTGGGCTGCATCACGCCCCTTAATGCTAACCCCCCATTTGTTCTTGGGCACTGAGGGCTTGAACATTTTAGTTGATTTCTCAGCTATCTCTGCTTATTCGATAGCTCCTTCTAAGTTTTGGCTTTAATGGCTCGCATACGAACTTCTACTCTGTTTAGGAATTTGTGCCGACATGTTTGAAGCAACATGGGTAAAGGCATGCCTGCGGGGCACATGAGAGAAAGATTGCAGAATCTCTCAATGTATTTCTGCACAGATACTCCTCCTTTCTGGACCGTCGAGAGGAGCTGATCCATGGTCACCTTGATATCATTCTCATAAAATTGAGAAAGTAACCATGTTTTCAGGTCAATCTAAGAGTTAATGGAGCCGTTGAGAAGGCTCCTAAACCAATTAAAGGCTACCCCCTTAAGGGTACCGATGAATAGTCTAGCATAACAACATCATTGTCTATCGCATTGCTGGTTTGCGACCAGAAATAATAGACGTGTTGATTTGGCGAGCCCTTGCCATCATACGAGTGTAACGTAGGTGGCTTAAACTTTAGCGAGTAAGGAACTGAGTCCCACTCTAGCGGGTAAGGACGCATCATCCCTACTTTCTTATGTTCATCCCTCTGAGCTAGGGATGCGATCTGAGCTTGAATGCCTTTGATAATATCAGTATCAATTGTGGAGTTTCCCATTGACTTCTCAGTCTTAGAGGGTTCTGTGTCGGGGTTCTCCTCCTCGTCATGATTGCTATCAGTGGTTTCATCATTGTTCTAGTTGTTTAGAAGTTGTGCCAATATTTGCTAAATATTATCCAGAACCACTTGCTGAGCTTTGAAAGTTTGCTCTTGAGCCTCCATACACCGATAGAGGTCATTATCATGGTTGTTGTTGGCCATGTTGACTGACACAATCCTTGCTTGTTTCGAGCTAGCCATGGTAGAGGAAGCATAACTGCTAACTTCTTCTTCATTGTCTAACCACTGGAAGAGGCTTCTCAGTAGTTCCGACGACATAACCCCTGTGGAAGAAGAGGGTTGTTCATAGTTATCGGGTATTGCTACCCTAGAGCGGTACCTCGGAAGGCACCTTCTGGTTCAATCAGAACCTAACTTATACCTGGGCTATAGTCAAGATCTAAGGAACTAATTGAGGGAGCGTGAACCCCCTGTCTTCCTCTTTGAGATCGCGTCAGATCCCTCCCTCTGCCCGTCATGTTGACAGAGGCTGCAAAGAGGTAAGACTTTTTGGCCTCCCTCTTCCTCCTAGTCCTGGGCTCTTCAGAGATCTCAGCTGACAACTTGTCGAATACTGTAATATCCTTAGTTAATAATACTGTATTTTTATCTTCTAAAGTATTATTAAATACAGTATTTACTAATATCTTTATTATTATTATTAATTAACTTGATTTATAGTTATTATTTTTATTAAATATACAAATTATTTTGAAATAGTAAATGAAAATTTGGCTTTATATATTATTACCAGTATTTTCTATCAATATTTTAATTACTTATACTATTATTTCTATTTTTATTCTTATTATTAATTGTTATTATTAGTAGTAATTATGAATATTATTATTTCATTGAGATTATTACAGTTATTAATATTGCTAGTGTTATTATTATTATCATTGTTGTTAATTATTATTGTTATTATGTATTATTATTGTTATTATTATTCCATTTTGATTATTTTTTATCATTATTAATAGTATTATTATTATTACTAAGTGTGATTATTATCATTTGTTAATATTATTATTAATTTTGATATTATTATTTTGTTAATGTTATTAATATTATTTGGTCAACTATTATTATTACTAATTATTTATTATTGTTACTATTATTTATTATTATTATTTGTTATTAGTAGTAGAATATGTTATTAATAATTGAGGATATTATTTTTGTAATTACTACTATTATTATGATTTGTATTTATTTATCATTAGTAATAGTATTATTCCTTCTCCTTCTTATTCCTATTCTTACCGTTTTATTCATACCCATTATCCTAACCCCATTAACCCATACCTGTTAGCCCATATCTAAACCCATTACCCACAATCCCAAAAACCTCTCTTATATATAATTTCTTAATTCTAAACCTAAACCTAATATATAATTAATCTTCTCTCCCCTCACCCACCGCCCTACCTTCTCTTGTTGCTAGCCGCGCAGTGGCAGCACACCCTGTCGGCGAGATCTGTCAACCCCGCCATGGCTTCCCCCTTGCTCTACCATCTCTCCTTTGCCAACCACGGAGCAGCACTCAGCCGTGTATAACCCCATGCCACAGGCCAAGATCCACCCCTTCCTATTGGCCATCTCCCCTGGCTCAACACACCCTTCTTCCCATTCTCTCCAATAGCCGCAATAGTAGCAGCCCCCCATGCGCGCCATCTACACCCAAGCCAAACCCTCCTTGGATTGTCACCGCAGCGCCGGCAGCACTCTCTTCCACCTGTGATGACAGACCACACATCCTCTATGTCGCACCACAGAACACCACCCCCTGTGCTCTCCTCTGTCACGCTGTCAAGCCACACGAGAGTCCCGAGTACCTGCTGAAGCCCTCGGCCTTTCCTTCTTCTCTCTCCGTGAGCTCCACCATCGTCGAAGATCGCCGCGAGCCACCCCAGGCCGCCACTCTCCCGTTGGCTGTGAGTTCTATCTTCATCTTACTCTTTTGTTTTCTCTCTATGTGAATAATTATTTGGGTGTTAGATGTATATGTGTGTGCATGGATTATTATGTGTGGGTGTGTTTATTTAGGTGTATGTTATTTATATATTTAAGTGTGTGTAATATTAAATGTATATGTAAGTGTATATGTGTATGGATTTATATATTTCGTATATGTATATATATATAGAATGTATGTATGTATGTGGGTGTACTCGTGTGCGTATGCATGTGGGGCATGTGTGTATGGGTTTATGTGTGAGTGCATAATGGGTGTGTGTGTGTTAATCCCCCTTCCTCTATGTGTGTTTGGTGGTGTGTTACAGCGTTTCAGACTCGTTCATGAGATTCGAACTCGGTAACAGGAGATTCAAAGTTGTGCCCGTTATGGACCCGATACCATGGTGATTCAAAGACCGATCAACGGGATGACTCATAGATCAGTACCGGTTCGTGCAGTGAAGATCAGATGACAATTCGGTTTCAAAACCGCGTCATTTCATGTGAGTGTTTATTTATGTTATTTTCTTATTTATCGTTATCAATAGGTATTTGTGTTTTGCTTATATCATTTCACGTGACTATCTGATTCTTTTTACTACTATGATTATGAATATCACTTCATGAGATATCAGTGAGCGTTCTCTTTATTTATGTAGTTGATCTGAATGTCTATCTGTGTTATTTCATGTGTTGATGTTTGCCACTTTTAACCTTAGATTAGTTGTAGTATACCTGAAACTGGACTCGATCTTATAATTGTCCCACTTATGATTAGTGACTCTATATCTATAGTCTCCTCCATCTGATGTCAGTTAATAGCTATTCAGTTGACAGATATCAGTTGTCAGTTATCAGATATCAGGTAGTATTGACATCAATAGTAGTTGGAGATATCGGTTACTCTTAATAACAACTTATATTATTGCTTGTTAATAAAGACACTATAACCAGAGGAACGGGGGTAATTGTCTGATAATGTATGTCGTGTATTTTGGAAGGACTTATTATGGTATACCAAGTTGTGGGTTCCACCATGGGAAACCAAGGTAGTACTGGCTACCTATTCAGTTGTCAGTTGTCAGGGCTATGCCCGGATTACGGTGCCACACAAGTTGTCTTTTCATGTGGGGTTATGGTCTTCAGTTATTAGAGCCTTGAGGCTTGTCCTGATTCAGCGCCAAGGGTGTTAGACCGTGGTACCAGACATGTATGATACCCTTCCAAAACACATGCACCACATTGAAGATAGTTACAACAATGATAACTTTATTTGATATATGGGAAAGCGGTTGTGGTATAGGACACAACTAAGTACTACATTAGTTTGGTTAATAATAACCAACCAGAGTAGGGACATATGGTAGGTTACACATCTTGACATCAGTTGTTTGTTATACAGTTATATAATTTATTTTTTATTTGCAGTTTTATTCATGATTATTCTGTTATCATTTATTTGCAGTTTATCATGTTGTGATATATGTATACACTGATTATATGCATGAGCACCTTTTCCTTTTCTTATGTACTCATTGGGTCACTTTCTGACGACCCTGAGTTTGCACTTCTAGATATTGGATGCTTTCTTATATTGATTAGGTGTTCGTTGGGACCGTACGTTTTGGGAGGAGCTGGAATCTCTCTCTCTTCTTGATCATTAGGTATTCTTGTTCACTTTTATTCATGCTATTTTTGGTTTCTCCCTATATCACATCCAGTTGTCATTCTTTCTTTTTCATATGATATCATGTGTGGACATTTATATGTAGTATTGCAGTTATCATGATTTATTATACTTTAAATGTATAGCTTGTTTTGGGTTACTTAAGGCTTAGCGCGTATACATGAGGTATTGTGTTGTCGACTCTCGTCGCTGTTTTCCATTATGTTTGCAAAGGGGGAAAACTTACAAATAAAAGTTTGAGGAGCTAAATTACAAGTATTCTCAAAAGATTACAAGTAGATCTCCTCAGAGATTCTGGGAAAATGTGCCGATAGGAGTCTGGTCAGCGCGCGACCACTTTGTCCCTTTGACGATGCGAGCGATGAGATTCCCTTCTCGCCTGGTTCGGGGAATCAGAGAACAGAAGGTTGGTAGAACCCTCTTGCTGCTTCTCAAAATCGCCTTCGATAAGGAATTCCTTCTCGCCTGGTTCCGGAGATTTCTTGAGAGGAAGGACGACGTTAGGGTATCAACACCCTGATTAGAGAAAGCAATTCTCTAAAAAGTCTCTGAATTCGAGAGCGCGCGGTGCGTATGAAGAAGCCTCTGCTTGTGGAGTCCTCTTTTCGTCTTCGATCGATCTCTCTTGCGTCCGTCTGCGTGTATGCCTCCCCTCCTTCTTTTTTTTCGATCCTCTCTCCCTTGTGCCCCTGACGGGCTATTTATAGGGAGAGCAAGGGTAGATATGGAAACATATTGAATCAAATCTGTTTAAATCTGGAAAGTAGCCTTACTGCGAGGCTAGGATTGGCAGGTCGGTTGATCTGTTTTGATCCTTTCCATATTGTTAGGAGATTCTCCTTGATCCTCTTACTCGTTTCAAGAGAGTCAAGAGATTGTGGCAATCACCTGCCATATTTGAATCCCGATTGGATTTGATTAGATTGAATCCGATCTCATCAGGAGATTTTGATTGGTCAAAGGTTGACCATAGCAGGCTGATAGCGGAGCTGCCCGCTTTGAAGCTCATAGCGGAACTAGAGGCAATCCTTAGCTAAGTCCGAAAAGAGGCTTTTCGGCGAAGCTATCAGTTAGCTTCCTGGCGATGCTCTAGATGATGCTAGCCTCTCAAACGAGGCTATCTCCTTGGGCTAATGCAATGCTAAATGCTAGCATCTTAGACCTGCTGAGGTCTATTTAGAAACGTCCTGGGCTCACTGCTCTGCTTGCTGGATCAGTGGAGTCC
This sequence comes from Agave tequilana, assembly GCA_038442645.1. Taxonomy (NCBI): domain Eukaryota; kingdom Viridiplantae; phylum Streptophyta; class Magnoliopsida; order Asparagales; family Asparagaceae; genus Agave; species Agave tequilana. The sequence goes on along the minus strand of JAVJIF010003369.1, from coordinate 76,015 downwards.
AAACCGCTCCTTGTCCCTTGGAGGTGGGTGAAAACTGGTCTTCAGCTCGTCTGTCCCTTGTCTTTTGTAAATGTCAACAAGTTTAGACATCGTTCGGACCAATGAGAATCTTGTCTTTTTTAAGTGTCAACAAGACCCCCTTCAAAGTTTTCGAAAGTCTGCAATAGCCCAGACTTCGAAATACTTTGAACTGCTGTGATGGTGGTGTGGAGTATGAACGTCGCCATGATGGTTGAGTTCAGCTTCGCCTTCAATCCTGCTTTGGGATGAATTCGCCGAAGAATTGCACTGGTTCGCGAGTAGCTTCGCGTCGGGGTAGCTCCGCATCTGGGCTTCCAAGAAATAAGTTCGCTTTGGAACTCCTGTTGCCTTTTCAAAGCCAACTGCCGTGGGGCGGTTACGAGGAGGATCATTCCTTCTTTCGCGCCAATCGAGAGAGATGTTCTCCGATTTGCACGTTTCCAAGGGAGGATATTCCCTTTCTTCAAGGCGCCATGAGTGCCTTTTATGAGGGAGACGTTTTCTCCCTTTGCACGGTTCTAAGGGAAAACCGTCCCTTCCATCAAGGCGCAATAAATGCCTTGAATGCGCTCGTGCTTCCACGCTTGAGGTGGTTGCGCTCAGGCCATGGGGCCTATAAATAGGACACTCGAGGTCCTCTGAAGAGAAATGTTTTGCCTTCCTTCTCTTCTCTTGGTTGTGAGAGATACTCAGATCTCTGAATTAGTGGGAAAACCCACTCTGGTTGTCTAACCGGCCAAGGACCAGTAAGTCTTGATCGTTCAACGACTTCACCGCTTTTAGGGAACTCATCTCCCTTGATTTAACTTTGACAGCTGCTTTAGGGATTAACTTCCCTCGATCTTCATTTTGCACTTGGCTGATCTGTCAGAGAAGATTTTAGCATAGCTTCCCAGTGAAGCCACCATCTTGACTTAATCAGAGAAAGATCCCTGCATGTTAAGTCCACTGCGCAGGCAGACCTTAGGGCTTGGTCTCTTCAAAGGTTGAGCCAGTCTTGCCATATTGGTGAATGTTGAGACTGTGTCTGACTTTGTCATAGAGGTGAGGCTAGGACTTGGCGTTTGCTGAGCTAGTCCATTAGTTGGTGTGCAGGCGGAGCTTGTCCTCTGCTTTGACTGAAGTCGGATCACTTTGCCGCCCAAGAATCTGACTTAATATCTTTGCATCTTTTTCTGTGCTTAACTGCTAACTTGCTCCAATTTGCCTTGCAGTGAGCTATGCTTGCCAGTCTGGTAACTTGATGAAAGAAACCATGAAATCGCCTTATGCTTCCCCGGTTGAAGCTTTACTTTTAAGCAGGAGGAACAATTCGGGGCAGCGAATGCGCGTCCCGGGGCTGTTGGCAGCCTCTTATCCGAGATGATTCGTTCTGAGGTGAGGCTGGCCGCCGCCTTTATCGGAGAGGATCCGCTTCAAGATAATGGGCGTCGCCTGTGGGATCGCCGGCATCATTGCCGACTTTCAATTTTGGTGGCCTTTGATGGCGATCCACTTCGAGAAAGTGGGCATCGCGCCTGTTAGATCACTGGTACCACTGCCAATTCCCATTATACGTGATCTATCGTGTTGGCGGCGATAGGTTTTTATTGCCAGGCTTCAACAAAAAATGGCCTGGCAAGATCTGCCATTTTGTGGAGAAAAATGACCGTGTCCTTGCGGCACCACTGGTTACGGCCTTATGCAGGAGGAGGGCCCTTCCTGTCCCGTTGGTCTGGCCTGGGAGCAGATAAAACCGCTTGTATGCCTTTTATGTAAATGACCTTGTTAGGCAACTAGGTGTGTTATATGAAACACAGCTTTGATGTAATATCAAATGTACCCTTGCTTTTGAATCAATGAAAGTTCATCGTCTGATCATCTGATTTTTGCTTACTTTCGCTGAGAGTTTGGCCATAGCTGGACTAAACTGTGTGCGGAGCTAAGGACATAGTCCTTCCTTCGAATGATCTTCGCGAGACTGGCATGTCAGCGCGAGCAGCACCTTTTTGGAGGGCTAAGGTAAGCCTCTCGGCTAAGCCCTTGACGGATTGTGCGAAGTCCGCACTTTTGCACTAGTGCGAAGTTAACTCTTAGTAGAGTTGAACCGGCGCTTCTCGGGAAGGCGCTTCGGGCGCTGTTTCGAATTAATTCGAAACGGCGGCATGGGCCTTTTTTCGAGGCCTCATTTCAGGCGCTGATTGGCCTATAAAAGCCTGATCGGGCTGAATATGGAAAGGTCTCTCTTTTTTCAGAGAACTTTCTATCTCTTCCTCTTCTTCTTCCCTTTCATTCAGAGATCTTTGAGGACTCTAGCAGCTCTTCAATGGCGCCCAAGAGACGAGCGGGAAAAGAAGTGGCGACTTCTGCGGCTGAGGGCGTTCCTCCTCCGGTCATCGAGCGACCTGTCGCTGGTAAGGAACTTTCCGATCTGATTAGAGAGTGGTCTCCATCCTTTGGAGCCGATACTCGGCCATTAGGACGATCAAATATGATCTGTCCTTATCAGGGAACTCGTTTCCCTTCAACTTCCCTATTTTGCTTGCACCAGGGAGGTAAGAACTGAACAGTTCTTCTTTGGGCTTTCGCACGAAGCCATAACTTGGGCCATCTCCGTACTGTTTGAGGAAAAGGACTTGAATAAGTCCTCTCAGTCATAATGACTTTTGACCATAATGCCCCTTTGATGACGTCAGCCCTTAGGGCTATGTCACTTCCTGCTTGAAGCTGGCGCTTTGGATATTTTCTGCAAAGATGCAGTCTTATCCATGAAGTGAAGCTTTTTCAAAGCTATCGCCTTGCAGGCCCTGCTTGCTGGGCGAGGCTATGCCTTAGTGAATTTTTATGCTTTCGCATCCACTTGATTGGTGAACTAATCATAGCTCATTTCTGTTTTTGCAGTACATTACGCCTCCGGCCTTCAGAACAGTCTGTTCGGTGTAGCCAGTCGAGCAGGCGGAAGCATCAGCTTGCAGTTCTATGGGCAGGCTTCATTGTTCAGTGAGCCGAGCTCCCTTGTACGGGATACGCTCATCCAGGAGGGTCGTCCGCAGGCCATGCGGAGCATCTTGACTACGGCTCCACTTGAAGATATCGACCGTCAGGCTTACAGAAAGCCTGACTTCATGTTCGGGGATGCTGCACCAGATCCCGATCGCCAGCTGCAGGCCGGTGAAGGCCAATGGATCTTCCAGTTGGACGGCGAGAGATTCTATCTCCCGTCCTCTAAGCGGCATTTTGCTTTGTCTTCCTTCGCGAGCGCGACTCAGGCTCGGAAGATGGCGTGGGGCGTGAGCCTAAACGCCGAGTCTGTAAGTGTCGGGAGGTTGACATTCCAGTCCGGCTACTCGAGGGCGGGCCATCCTCGTAGCATAATGGGGCTATACCCTGGGAAGGTATCGCGGGACCTTCCAGTAGGAGAGAACCCAGCTGCGGCGCCGACCTTTGGCACTCAGTTCTGCGAAGTTGACGGGAACTACCCCGCCACCGATTTCAGGACTCCCGGTTGGGTCCACCCTCCTAGATCGTGGTGGGCGGAGTTGACCAACTATATCCTCACCCATTTTGAGGGGGACTTAGAGAGGTTAAACCTCCATGAGGCCGTCAGGGCGACCTGCTACAACATCGAGATGAAGGTGGCGTGCTTCTACGCCATCCTTGAGTTGTATTGCTCGGCCTCAGGGACTTTCTTCACCCCAGTTGGTGAGTTGGGTATGGCCCTGCACGAGATGCGGGAGATCTCTGCTTTGCCCTTCGGGTCTCTTCCATACGAAGAGTACTTTCCCTGTGAGGCGGAGCTGGCTATTCTGGGGAAGCAGGAGCCTGCTCTGCTCGAGACATACCGGGAATTGATGTGCCATTTGCACATTTGCTCCAGCATCCACACCGGTGGCAGAGGTAGCTCGAAGAGCTTGAAGAGCTGGCGGAACTACTTGTTCCCGGATATGACTAGTGCACCTGAGGCAGCTCATTGCGGAGTTGCTGAAGAAGACATCTTGGCAAGGATGGAGGTGCATGCTGAAAAGGACATCGTCGTGGCAGAAGATGATGGTCCTCTCGGGAAGGGTGATGTTCTTCGGAGCTTTCACCATCAGGCCCGTCGGCCTATGTCTCGCAAGGCGTTGCTGGCCGGCTTCTTAACCATCTGGTTAAAGAAATGTGTCGTGCCTTCTTCTTCGGGTGACATCGTCCATCCGAATGTCTTGCTGCCGGCTGTGCGCTTGGTCCATGGCCACCGTCTGGGTCTTCTCCCGGCCATGGTGTGTTGTATTCAGAGGGGCCTTCGTGCATTGATGGAGGCTTTCTGCAGGCCAATGGCGTCAAGGCGGGGGAAGGGTGCCGTCCTGCCTTGTGATGGACCCAATCCTAGGGTAGGTTCACCGTACACCTACTTGATGGCGTGGTTCGCCTTGCACTGCCCCAGTTTAATTGGAGCTGGGGAAGACCCTCCGCAGGGTGTTCAAACGGCGCTTCTCCGTCGCTTTGAAGGCCGTTCGTGGCAGAAAACTTATGTGGCCGAGGCCCGTAAGTTAGTGCGTCGTTATGACGCTTATAGCCTGTTCCGTTGTTTTCCTCGCCTGCGGGGTGCAGGGTACAACGAGGAATTCCATGATGTGGAGTCAGGTCGGTCCCCCATGAGTCGGGGTGTTTTCGAGTGGCTGGTCTGCATCCGGCCCTCGCATTTGCTGTACAGGAGTGGGGATACCTGCTACCTGGAGCCCTACGTCCCGAGCCGGTTTGCCCGCCAATTTGGGTATGACCAGTTGTATGTGGGCAACCCCAATCCGGACCTGGCTTTTATGGGGAGCCTCATTGATGGGGCTCGTGCTTGGCGATTTTTTACCGCGGATGACACTGGAGCGTGGCTACGCACGCCGCCGAGGGATCCCGGCCTTTGGACGACCCTGTGTTTCTGCCAATGGTATGCGGCTTTGAACTCCACACCTGCTAGGTTTAATGCCAACCGTTCGGGTGTGAAGTTAATTTCTCATCGGATGAGGCAGAAGGCTTCTGATAGGATGGAGGGCAAACGAGTCCGTGTTCCTGGCATAGAGGAGTTCATCGCTGTAGATGACAGCGGGGCTTCTGATGCGGGGAGCCCTTATTTCGAGGCAGAGACAAGGGCTGATGCCCACGAAGCTGATATTCGTGAAGCCGGGTCTGGTGTAGTGGGGACAGCTCCCTCACAACATGTGGAGGAAGTGAAGAAGAGGACTCTGATGTCCACTTCAAAAGGAAGCGTGGGAGTGGATCCCGTAGGAAGTCGTCGGCGAAGAGGCCCCGTCGCCAGACTCCTACCATCGTGGTAGAGGGTGAGCTCTCTGATGCGCCTCCTTCTGCTGCTCCATTAGTGGCTGAGCCGTCGGTTGCTGAACCGACTACTGGTAAGATTGGCCCCCATCTAATATGCCTTCAGCGCACTTTAAATAACTCATCATTTACTTTTGTTGCAGGAGCTGAGGAGCAAGGGGAGCAAGGGGACCAGTATGATCCTCTATTTGCTTATGGAGCTGCTGCTGGTTCCTTTACTCGCTCGAAGGAATCTGGAGGTGATGCGGCCGACATTGGCCCGTCGGGCGCTGGGACTTCTAAAGGAAGTCCTATGGCATCCAGCTCTACCGGGTGGTCTGCGGAGGAATCGGCGAGCAGGTCGGCTATCCGCGTTGATTCTGGCAAGAACTTCGCGATGGAACCCCTAGAGACTGATGAGGCTGACGAAGTAACATCAGCCTTTGGTAAAATGATGACCTTTTGATCTCCTCTTGTTTACTGCATCCGCTTTTTTGACTATGGCTTTGTTGAAGGTGTTCGGCCTCAAGATGCGTCGGCTTCGAAGGAAGCGGAGGGCCCTTCTAAGAGGTTAGAGGGCGAGTCGAGTGCTTCGACCGCGGCGGATGCTGCTGTGTTGGACGCGCTGTATGGCGACCTCCCCTCTTATCAGCCCATGACAACTGAGGGGTCGGGGGTTGTGGAGACGGCAGTCCCGGAGGTATCCTCACCCCCAATCACATCACCGAGTGAGGTGCCGGCAATTTTGCCCAGCGCGGGGCTGAGGGTGATCGCGGACCCTAGTTCCCCGACTTTGATTGTCGAGCCTGCTGTTCAGGAGGTGGTTGCCAGTCCTTCCTCCACGGTGGCTGGCGTGCTGGTGTCGCTAAGGACTCCGCCGAGGTCACCTTTGGCTTGCCCTGCTGCTGTCAATGTTCCCGCTTCTTCTTCTGCGGCGGTGTCGACTGGGTTGGTAGATTGCTCCGAGGTTGTCTCAAGGGTTGATGAAGCTGAGAATGACTTCATCGGTAATCTGGTCGACAGCTTCTATAACAGTTTGGAGCAGACTATCGGTCTAGTTTTGAAGGGCTCGCCTGTGCCATTTTCGAAGCTGAAGATGGTCCTCTCCCGTGGTATTGAGTGTATCCGGGACTTTGAGGGGTACCATCAAGCTGCTGCTCTAGAGCTCCTGGTAGATGACCTTGAGAAGGACGTGGAGGAATGGCGCCATTTCCATCGTTCCGACGCAGCGTCTTTGGCTGACGAACGGCTCACACGTCTTGTCGCCCAGAGGCGCGAGGCTCAGCTCGCCGCTCAAGAGGCTGCTGAGGCTATCTCCTCTGACTTGAGGTCCTTGGAGACAGAGGAAGCAGAGGTTGGGAGTGCAATTGACGCTTCCAACAGTGCTCTTCTTGATGCTGAAGATAAGGTTAAGAGGGCTGAAGAGATGATCCGGAAGGCAAATCTCCTCTTATCCAAGGCTACACAGATGCGTCATGAAGAGTCTGCGCGGCTTAAGCAGCTCAGGGCTCGAAGTGAGGAACTGGCGGAGCGGAAGTCATCACAGAGGGCGACTTTGGCGGAGGTCGAGGCTCGTCTGGCTCAGGCGGTGGACTTCGATGAGGCTGAGCTAAGATCACAGGCGCTGGCCCAGGCTGCTGATGACAGGAGGACGAGGCTAGCTTCGCTCGGAGATCGGATCCGATCTTATCATGTACGCCTATAGGCTCCTCCATGTATCCCATCCCTTTGGAATTTAATAAAGATTCTTTCTTTTGTCGTCTGCTGTTTGGGTAATGACTGTCTGTTGGTTCAGAGGTCGCAATGACATAACCAATTGAGATGTTGTCAGTTCTCGAGGTCAGCCCTTTGCGGGGCTAAAAGGGGATATACTTGCCTTTTGTAAATGTCAGCAAGCATCGAGATTAAGACTTAGCTGTCTGCTGGTTCAGAGGTCGCGATGACGTAACCAATTGAGACGCCACTAAGCTCAATGATATATGAAGCTTGGCTATCTGCCAGTTCAGAGGTCGCAATGACGTAACTGGTTGAGAAGCCACCAAGCTTCGAAATAGGTGATACTCGTCTTTTGTAAATGTCAACGAGTATCGAGACCTGTCTTTTGTAAATGTCAACAGGACTCGGGATTGAGACTTAGCTGTCTGCTGGTTCAGAGGTCGCAATGACGTAACCAATTGAGACGCCACTAAGCTCAATATTGCAATGGAGTTTGGGAAAAGTCTCGTTTTCGCGGGGAGAAACGAGAGAATCACTGTCATAGGTTTAATGTTAACGTAACAGCGGAATATGTATGGTCCTACCATTCTATGGATGAGAATTGGTAAGTGACTTTGGAGGTCTCGCTCTCATGAGGAGAAATGAGGGGACTGCTGTCATAGGTTTAATGTTAACGTAACAGCGGAATATATGGTCTTACCATTCTATGGATGAGAATTGATAAGTGACTCTGGAGAGGGAATCAAGTGGGAGCAGGTCCCTTGGGATTTTAAGCAACCCCCAGCTGCCAACAGGTTTGATATGCTTGGAGAAAGAGAGAGGCTCTCTTTGTGCGTATTCCGGACGCGTGGGTCTCGATCAAAGGTGTAATGTTAACATGATCGAGAGCAAGATCCTTGATTAAGGATAATACTTCTTTAAGAATTTGCCATTGATCGGCATCATGAGGAGGTCGCCATCTGCAGTTGTAAGGCGGTATGCTCCGTTTGAATAGACTGTCTCTATCACAAACGGTCCTTCCCATTTAGGTTGAAATTTGCCTTTGGTCTTGTGCGTCATAATCATCGGTCGTCTGACGGCTAAGACCAAATCTCCTTTCTGGAAGATTCTCTGCTTGACCTTCTTATTGAAGGCTTTTGACATCCGAGCCTGATATAGCTCAATGTGTTGCTGAGCTTGTAGCCGCTTCTCGTCCAGGGCTTCGAGCTCTTGAAGACGCAAGCGATCATTGTCTTCTGATGTCATCTTAGTAGTCAAGGCTACCCGCAATGATGGCACCTGTATTTCCAATGGGATGACCGCTTCGCCCCCATATACCAGGGAGAAAGGCGTATTGCCTGTCGGTGTCCGAACCGTAGTCCGGTAGGCCCAAAGGCATTCACCGAGCTTTTCGTCCCAATCTCGCTTGTTCGAGGAGACAAACTTCTTGAGCAGCTTGATGATTGTCTTGTTAAATGCCTCTGCCAAGCCGTTGGCGGCAGGATTGTAGGCGGTTGAAGCCACATTCTGAATTCGGTATTTATCGCAGAACCGATAGAACCCTTGGCTTACGAATTGGGGACCATTGTCATGGATGATCCGTCTGGGTACACCAAATCGATGGATGACATGGTGTTTGATGAAGCTAACCAGATTGGAGGTTTTAACTTCGGCCAACGGTGTGGCCTCTGCCCATTTTGAGAAGTAATCGGTTATTGCCAGGATAAACCGGTGACCTTTTGCTGAAGAGGGACTGATTGGCCCTACGACATCGATTCCCCATGCTTCAAATGGCCATGAAGCAGCAGTAGGGTGGAGCAATTCCGAAGGTTGGTGTATGAAGTCTGCATGGACCTGGCACGCCTTGCACCTTCGTGCATATTGGGTGGCATCGGCCATCATGGTCGGCCAGTAGTACCCAAGTCTGTGCAGCCTGTCTTTAAGCTTTGGACCCGGCTGGTGAGCTCCGCAAATGCCGTCGTGCGCTTCTTGGAGCGCTTCCTATGCCTCTGAATGAGAGAGACAATAGAGGAGGACACCGTCATATGAACGACGGTAAAGTGTCTTCAAGGTTGGATCATAGTGGAAACGGAGCGACCTTCGTCTGATGGACGCCGCTTCTTTGGGATCGTCTGGAAGCAGACCGTGCAGAGCGTAGTCAATGAGAGGGAAGCGCCAATCCCTCGGCTCAAGACCCACGGAGGTATTATGGACCTCTTGGATCCTTAGCATATGCTTGGAACATACGAGATGCCGGGTTGCGACTGTGAGGTGATACTCGGTGTCGGCCGGTAAGGCTAGCGTTGTCGCTAATGCAGCGAGAGCATCCGCCTTGGTATTTTGGGATCGGGACACATGCCCGATGTAGAAGCCTTCAAATAGGCTAGCCAGTTCGATGGCTGTATGATAGTAAGGCACCAAGTCCTCATGGCGGACTTCATATTCGCCTTTACCTGGCTAATGATCAGCTTTGAATCGCCATAAGCTTCAAGGTAGCGTATCCCCATTCCATGGGCGAGCTGGAGACCAATGAGCAGGGCATTGTATTCCGCTACATTGTTAGAGCATGATTCTGTCAAGGAGAATGCTCTGGGAAGGATATGATCCTGTGGGGAGATGAACACAACCCCCACTCCGGCAATAATCTTCCCTTTGTGGCCCATCCGCGATGCTCCGTCGAAGAACATCTGCCACACTTCCTCTGCTGAGGTTGCATTAGACTCGAAAACTTCATCAGGGATGTCTTCGTGAAGTTTTGAATGTTCTAGAACTGGATGAGCAGCTAAGAACTCTGCAAGGGCCTGGCCTTTAACTGCCTTCTGAGGAGTAAAGGTCATGTCGTATTGAGACAACAGAAGTGCCCATTTAGCCAACCTTGAATTCAGCGACCCTGGCTTCGTCATGAGAAGACGTAAAGGGTTCACCCTGGAGATGACATGTATGGTTTGGCCAACCAAATAATGTCGTGTCTTCTGGACAGCGAAGACGAGAGCTAAACACTCTTTCTTAATAGGATTGTAGCGAGATTCCGCTCCTATGAGAGTCCTGCTCAGATAATAAATGGCCTGCTCATGGCCATTGTCGTCCTTCTGAGCGAGGAGGGCACCGAGGGAATAGTCCAGAGCTTTTACATAAAGCAAGAATGGTTTCCCTGATGTAGGGGCCACTAAGACCGGAGGTTTTGTGAGATACCTCTTAATGTCTTCATAAGCTTCTTGACAGGCTTGGTCCCATATGAAGGCAGTACCCTTTTTCATGAGACGGGTAAAGGGCTGGCAACGGCCCGAAAGATTTGCTATGAATCTTCTGATGTAGGCTAATCTGCCTTGCAAGCCTCGGAGCTCTTTGAGGTTCCTCGGTGGATGCATGTCCTGTATGGCTTTGACTTTGTCTGGGTCCAGGTGGATCCCTTTTGATGTGACAATGAACCCAAGGAATTTGCCGCTGGACACTCCCAAGAAGGATTTTGTCGGGTTCATTTTCAGCTGATGAGCCCGCATTATGTCGAACATCGTTCTCAGATCGCGAAGATGTTCATCTTTGCTGCGGCTTTTGACGGCAATGTCGTCAACATAGCATTCCACCGTCTTTCGGAGATGGTCGCGGAAGATCATGCTCATCGCCCGCTGGTAGGTTGCTCCGGCGTTCTTCAGTCCGAAGGGCATTACAGTGTAGCAGTATACCCCCAATGGCGTTCGGAAAGAAGTATGCTTCTCGTCATCAGGATACATCTTGATCTGGTTGTACCCTGAGAAGCCGTCCATGAAAGACATCCTTTCGAACCCGCATGTGTTGTCGATCATGACATCAGTGATCGGCAGTGGGAATTCATCCTTGGGACAGGCCGTATTGAGATCACGGTAGTCGATGCAGATCCGTATTTTCCCATTCTTCTTGAGGACGGGGACTATGTTAGCCACCCAATCTGGATGTTGTTCCTCCCGGATGAAGCCACAAGCAATGAGCTTATGAACTTCGGCTTCAATAGCCTCCATGATGTTTGGGCGGAACCGACGTTGTTGCTGCTTGACTGGCTTAACGTCGGGCTTGATGTTTAGACGGTGCATAGCGACCTGTGGATCAAGTCCAGGCATGTCTTCATAGCTCCAGGCGAAGACATCTATATACTCTTTTACGAGCATTATCAATTCTTCCTTTTCGATAAGTGATAGACTTTCACTTATGAAAATCGGTTTGGGATGATCTTGACTGCCCAAGTTGACCTGGATCACCTTGTCTTCGGTAGGTGGCTCGCACAGCTCAAACCGCTTTTCCCATTGAAGGCTCAATTGCTGGGCCCATGATTCCTCATCGGCAACCTCTGCGGGTTCCAACTGACTGCTTGAAGTCATGAGGCTTTCGAATATCCCTCCTATGCTGACATCAGAATCCCATTCGGAGGATGAGGCCGACTGTGATGGGATCGATCCATCGCCTTTGACCTGAACTGTTGTTGATGATGTGGGTGTGACATACCCTAACCCCCTGCGTGTACTATCATAGTAATTTGCAGGTTTCCCTCTTGGGACGGAGTTACGCATCAGGCCGCGTCTTCCTTTTCCGAAGTTTAGGCCCGCTCCCTGCTTCAGGTTGTAACCCATCTTCTTCATAATATGGCGTGCTGATGGCGCGTAATGAAAGAACTGTGGAGCATCCGACTCTGAGCTTGAGTCTGTGGTTGAGAATCTCCCTGGCCGGGCTCTGCCGAAGATTATCGGCGCCTGACCTTGCTTGAATGGAGGGACTACCAGCGTGGCCCCTTCTACGGCTTCCACAGATGTGCTAGCCACACTCGGCTCATGTACGGGCATATGAAGAGAGCCATCCATCATGGATTTAATCGACTCGATGCTCGCAGGATAATCGAAAGAAATATTATCATTAATTATCCATTCGCCTTCCTCCTCAGGAGGGATCCTACATCGGGGATCATTAAAGCATGCTACAATTGGCTCGCCAATCAGAATGGCTGGCATGCCCGTTTCGGATTCCGAATCCGCCTCATTGCCACTTTCATCATCGTCTGGCAATGTTTCTCCCGGCGTTCCACTAGCCTCTTGATATAGGAGAGCATCAGTGAAGTAGTTTTCCACCCCCTTGAAGGGTTGCTTCTCAGCGAAGACAGTTCGTACTGTCGCATCATCCTCAACATACTTGAAGCACTGATGGAGAGTGGAAGGAACGATCCAGTTGGCATGGATCCATGGTCGTCCCAGTAGCAGGTTGTATGATGTGTCAGCATCAATGACATAGCACGTCACTTCTGACTTCAAGCTTCCGATTCTGCAGCGGAGCCGAATCTTTCCAAGCGGATGGCTGCTCCCGGCGTTGAAACCATATATTGTAGTGGTGGTTGCGGACAACCTGTACAATGGTATGCCGAGAAAATAGAGGAGCCTTTTGGGGATGATGCTGAGTGCAGACCCCGGATCTACTTGTACTCTTTCAATGCATGTTGAACCGATATATCCGGTATAGTACAGAGGTCGATCATGCTTGTTGTCTTTGAGAAGCATATCTTCCGCCGTAAAGGTAATAGCAGGCACCTTGGATTGTGTGTGATGGCACTCTGAGCAGGAAGGCCGCATCTCATCACCAGGAACCTCAGGCATGCATGTCAGAAAGGACTCCGAGTTGGCCAGCGCATCTCTGAGTGCCTCTCTTGTCTCTTTAGAGAGACGAAGGAGCTCGTGTATTGTGATACGAGCCGGGATATTGGCTAAGTGGGCCAATATATCAAAGCGAAAGGGCGTGGCTAACCCTTGGCCTGGCGGTTTCTTCAACACATGGTCGAACCGCACTTCCTTAGGCTTCTCTTTCCCTTTGGTCAGAACTGGAGCGGATGTCGGCATTGGTACTGACGTCGTTTGCTGTTGTATCTCGTCAGTAGACTTGTCATACTGCCTTAAGTATGACTTTCCAGACCGGGTGCCCGTCTGTTGAGGTGCATCTGCCTGCGCTGTACAGGCATGCTTCTCTTCTTCTGAATCGCTGAGGGAAGCCGAAGTAAGATTACCATCATCTGGCAGGACAGAGATGACATTGCAGGACTTGCCCTTTTTGCTGGAGTCCTTCGACGTCCGCTGTACGTCTTGGACGAGGTCAGGGTGTATCCACATAACTTCCCCTGTCTCCAATGTCAAGGGGACGAGACCCTTGTCATCTTTAGCTATGGTTGAAGAATGCTTGACTTCCAACCGTGGTGTGGGGGCTGGATAGGTCCCGTCGGGAACTGTGACCTTCTGAGCAGTGCCGAACTCAAGAGTCACCATATTGGCAGTGACTTTCTTCTGTTCCGTCTTCAATGTGAGGACTCCGGCGTCGACCAAACTTGAATTCTATCCTTGAGAACATAGCACTTGTCAGTAGGATGGTGGATCATCCTGTGGTAGAGGCAGTATTTAGGGTCGTTTGTACGCCCTATCTCATTGGGACGTCGAGCATCCGGTAGCTTCATTTTGTTCCCTTTGTGGAGCAGATGGAATATCGTGACCACCTGATCATCTCTGAAGGAGTACTGCTTCGGAGGAAACTTGGGCTCTTGGCTGTTGACGCCGCTCTTCTTGGCCTTTGACTGCATGTCCCCGGTCAGCTCGACGGACATAATTTCCTTCCCTTTAGCTTGGGAAGACTGCGGGAGATCGCTACGCCCTTTGTTGTTCGCGCCCCATTTGCTTCTAGGGGCGGATGGCTCGAACTTCTTAGCCGATTTCTCGGCTATCTCAGCTTGTTCGACCAATTCCTTCCAAGTATGGGCTTTGACAGCCCCCATGCGGACTTCTACTTGATCCAAGAAGTTGTGCCTGCATGTCTGTAAGAGCATAGGTAATGGCATCCCTGCTGGGCACATCAGAGATAGATTTCTGAACCGCTCAATGTATTCACGGACAGATTCGCCTTTCCTCTGCACAGTGGAAAGGAGCTTGTCCATGGTCACTTCGGTGTCATCCTCATAGAAGCGAGAGAGGAACCGAGTTTCCAGGTCGACCCAGGAGTTGATAGAGCCCTGAGGAAGGCTTCGGAACCAGTCGAATGCCACCCCTTTCAAGGTGCCGATGAACAACCTAGCCATGATGGCGTCGTTGCTTAGAACATTACCGGTCTGGGACCGGAAATAGTAGATGTGCTGATTGGGCGAGCTCTTACCATCATACGTATGCAACGTTGGTGGTTTGAACTTTGGCGGATATGGCACCGAATCCCACTCCAGCGGATAAGGACGGACTGCCCCTACCTTCTTTAATTCATCCCTCTGAGCTAGGGATGCGATTTGAGCTTGAAGGCCTTTAAGGACTTCGGCATCCAGGGAAGAGCCTCCCTTAGATTTCTCCGTCTTGGGCGGATCATTGCTGAGATGTCCCTCCTCGTCATGATTACTCCCGGTATCATCATTCCGGTTGCTGAGGAGCTGAGCGAGCATCTGTTGAATATTGTCCAGGGCCTCTTGCTGAGTTCTAGAGGTCTGCTCCTGAGCTTCCAAACGCTGACGAAGATCGTCATTGGCGTTATCGGCCATATTAACCGATGCTTTGTCCGTTCGCACAGAACTGACTGTTGCTGAAGAGGCATACCCGCTGTCTTCATCTTCTCCATCAGATGATTGGGGTGATCGCCTGGACTGTGGCGAGATCAGGGCCTTTGAGGAAGAAGGCTGCTCATAATTATAGGGTATCGCTACCCTGGATCTGGTGTTTCGGAAAACACCTTCTTCGCGCACCAAGACTTCACCTAAGCCCGGGCTATAATCTGGATCTGGGGAGCCGAAAGGGGTATCATCAGATGTATGACCTTCCCTGTGTCGCTCTCGTCCTCTTCCGGTCATGTTGACGGACGCGAAGGCTGGGCCTCGTGAAGCGCTCCTTTCATGATGCTTCTTTATGGCACGTGCGGACAACCGGTCAAACACCGATTGACGGTGCGGAGGTGCCACCTTGATTGGATATTGCCGACAATGGGCTGAATGGATTGTCACAAGTCGGCATCCTCTTTGACAACAAGGGGAAGTGATTTGGAGAGACTCCAATTCCCACTTGTTTGCCAAGAATTGTCGCAGGTTAGGCTCAACAGAGCCTGAACAACCCCGTGGAGAGGCCTTTCTGGAGCGTACAAGGGATGATGCTCCGTTCTTCTTATCCCTGCAGAAGGGATTAGTACTGAATAGTACTTTGGCGCTAGCTTTGCCGACAGGTGCGAGCTTAGTGCCTGATGAATTGGGGAGCGGAGCACGCTGTGGTGCTTTGCCCGCTATTCTGCTGCGAAGGGGATCAACCTCAGATAACACTGCGGTCTTAGCCTTGCGGCCGCGAACCCAGTGAATTTGTTGTGGTACAATAGCTTCGCTTGTGCGAGCGAGGCTAACAGGAGGCTTTGCTGCCCTTGATTCAGGTGACGGTATGATTGCCGTCGTGACTTCATGGCTGGCAGCATCGTCAGGGCAGATGGGCATCTTACCCTTTTCTTCGCGGGAGAGGGGCAGTCTCGGCATGACTACTCCGGGAGCTTTGGTTGAAGACTCCTGTTTAGGCTTCCATATCAGCCTTGACAGGGGACGCCTAGGTTCGCAAGGAACCTGAATAGCCACAAGCGGGGCTGTGGGGTGCTGGCAAGATTCTGCCTCTGGTTTCTGATTTGAAACCTTGGTCGTGAAGACCTTCCTGTGCTTCCGTGCTCGAAGCGTCAGGCCACCCCCAGAGAGGACTTCTTCAAATCTTCCTTGATCGATCTGGATAACCAGGTTCTCAAAAGTGCAGGATCTGGGCTGCGGGCATGTTTCCTTGTTGCGCCAGAGAACTGCGGCAGGTTTGCAGAGAACCTTTTCCGTCTCCGCAGAGACTTTGCTTGAAGATTTAGCCAGAGAAGATCTGGCTGCACCGGCTTTTCTGAATTCAGAGATAGACCCGAAGGTCTGTTCGTCGCATTGCGACACTTGATTCTCAGCAGAGGAGAATACAGTCCCCAGCGGAGTCGCCATCTTGTTTTCCATTATGTTTGCAAAGGGGGAAAACTTACAAATAAAAGTTTGAGGAGCTAAATTACAAGTATTCTCAAAAGATTACAAGTAGATCTCCTCAGAGATTCTGGGAAAATGTGCCGATAGGAGTCTGGTCAGCGCGCGACCACTTTGTCCCTTTGACGATGCGAGCGATGAGATTCCCTTCTCGCCTGGTTCGGGGAATCAGAGAACAGAAGGTTGGTAGAACCCTCTTGCTGCTTCTCAAAATCGCCTTCGATAAGGAATTCCTTCTCGCCTGGTTCCGGAGATTCCTTGAGAGGAAGGACGACGTTAGGGTATCAACACCCTGATTAGAGAAAGCAATTCTCTAAAAAGTCTCTGAATTCGAGAGCGCGCGGTGCGTATGAAGAAGCCTCTGCTTGTGGAGTCCTCTTTTCGTCTTCGATCGATCTCTCTTGCGTCCGTCTGCGTGTATGCCTCCCCTCCTTCTTTTTTTTTCGATCCTCTCTCCCTTGTGCCCCTGACGGGCTATTTATAGGGAGAGCAAGGGTATAACCGTCCCTTGAAGATATGAAAACAGATTGAATCAAATCTGTTTAAATCTGGAAAGTAGCCTTACTGCGAGGCTAGGATTGGCAGGTCGGTTGATCTGTTTTGATCCTTTCCATATTGTTAGGAGATTCTCCTTGATCCTCTTACTCGTTTCAAGAGAGTCAAGAGATTGCGGCAATCACCTGCCATATTTGAATCCCGATTGGATTTGATTAGATTGAATCCGATCTCATCAGGAGATTTTGATTGGTCAAAGGTTGACCATAGCAGGCTGATAGCGGAGCTGCCCGCTTTGAAGCTCATAGCGGAACTAGAGGCAATCCTTAGCGAAGTCCGAAAAGAGGCTTTTCGGCGAAGTTATCAGTTAGCTTCCTGGCGATGCTCTAGATGATGCTAGCCTCTCAAACGAGGCTATCTCCTTGGGCTAATGCAATGCTAAATGCTAGCATCTTAGACCTGCTGAGGTCTGTTTAGAAACGTCCTGGGCTCACTGCTCTGCTTGCTGGATCAGTGGAGTCCAAACCGCTCCCTTGTCCCTTGGAGGTGGGTGAAAACTGGTCTTCAGCTCGTCTGTCCCTTGTCTTTTGTAAATGTCAACAAGTTTAGACATCGTTCGGACCAATGAGAATCTTGTCTTTTTAAGTGTCAACAGTCGCGTCTCTACTCTAGCGTATTTGGGAAGTAGGGCGACAAGCCGATAGTTTTGGAGGAGATGTTGTGGGGATTGGCCCAGACAACAATTAGCGGAATGAAACGTCACAAGTTGACACCCAGCTTGTCGCACTAAGACAGCGAGTGTGAGCTTGCTCTTTAGCGTAGAACTTCCGCTTGTGCTCAGAAATTACCACAAGTCCGTGTTGACTGGACCCAATTGATCCACACAGGAGACTTGGGGAGGCTGGATATGATGGGCTGAATAATCTTAGGTTTAACCTAGACTTAGCCTTAAAGTCTTTCCTTTGGGCTGGGGCGAAGTTCACGGCAAAGCTATCTCAATACTTGGTGCTTTAGTTATGAGGTACTTTTTCTTAACTTCGATGTTAGCATCAAAGTGTGCTTCAGACTTAGCTTCGCAGATAGAAGCTTTGGCAGTGGTGAGCGAAGCTACTGCAGTTTTCCTTTAGCTTCGCATGAGAGGTGAAGCTGAGCTCTATGAAGAGCTGAAGTAGTCTTGTAGTCGGAGACTTTGTTAGCTTCTGCCAAGCTGAGATCGTGGATCCATTAGCCTTGCATAAGGCTGAATAGGATTTTTCAATCCAGAGAACCTTTGAGGATGATTTAGCTTTACGCACAACATGTGGGTTCTGGTACAAAGCTAATTCAGTCTCTGTTGAGACTAAATTAGCCAGCAGATTTTTCATTCCATCAGGGGTCTGCTTCTGAGCCACGACCAGAGGATACCTAACCACAGAGATTTTTCTGCGCTTGCGCACGTTGATGGGGCTTGATCCGCTCTTAGAGAGAAGTTGCTCAAACTTCTCTTGGTCAAACTAGATGACTAAAGTTTCAGACCCAAGAGTCTCATCATCGCATTGCGACATAATCTTTTCGTTGGCGGAGAAGACCTTCCCTAGCAGAGTCACCATCTGTTTTCCATGAAAATTGATAGGGGAAAAACTTTACAAAAGTCGTAGAAAATTACAAGGAAAAAGAAGAAAATTACAAGTATTTTCTATTGAATTTCTGCGGAATTATGCCAGTGAAAGTCTGGTCGGCGTGTGACCACATTTGTTCCGTTGACTATGCGAGTGATTGAGTCTTCGGGTTTTCTACTTAAGGATTTTCTTCTCGCTTGGTTTCGGAAATTCTTTGAGAAGGAAATCGTGAGGGTATTAGTACCCTAAAAGAGAAACAAAGTTCTCTAAGAAAGCTTGAAAGCTAAAGATTGATCTCTGTATGTGCTAAAAGCTCTTCTCTTTAGGAATTTTGCTTTCTAGGATTCAACCGAACCTCTCCAAAATATGTGCCCTAGCCTACTAGCAATGTGTTATTTATTAGCCTCAAGAGGTGTAACTGCTCCCCTAAAAATCAGCACAAATTAGCTTCGTTGTGAAACTAAAGTAGCTTCGTAGTGAAGCTAAACATAGTTTCTATGAAGCTAGCACATGCTGGCGAAGTTAATCAACCAGTTGGCTCAGGGTTGTTACATAAATCCCTTGATTTCCCTTAATCCTCCCAACCAATCAAGGAGTAATAAGATCACGACAATTAACTGCCCAAAGTGATTTTTTATCACATTAATCTCATGCTGAGATTTAAATGATCAAAAATGACCATATGAGCTCTCAGCGGAGCTAGCTCATAGCAGAGCTAAAAAGAGCTTCATGCAAAGCTAAAAAGAGCTTCATGCAAAAGCTAAAAGATAAGCTCATAGCGGAGCAAAGGGTAACTTGTGCGAAGCTACCACTGAGCTTGCAGCGAAGCATAAAAAGAGAGCTCTCAAAAGAGCTATGTAGAGCTTAAGGCAAAGCTAAGAAATGAGCCCACAATGGAGCAACTGAGCTTACTGCGAAGTTAAAGTTGAGCTTACAGTGAAACTAAATGTCAGCCTCTTGGGCTTCTTTAGAAGGCAAATGTTTGGTTCAATGTCTGCTTCACTGGAAGAGTGGAGTTCAAATCATCCATCAGGGATGGACATGTCTTCAGCCTGTCTGCGACTTGTCTTTTAAGTGTCGATAAGTTAAACATCATTCGGACCGGTTGAAGTGCTGTCTAGGAGTTTGTCTTTTTAGAGTGTCAACATGAGTAACTTCTTTCCACGGGCAAAATGAGCCATCTGAGCGTTCGCAAGCATAGGAAGATTACCATAGCCAAAGATTCTTTCGCTAATTCTTTAAAGCAGGTCTCTGTTGAGGCTAGCAAGGCTTCATACGAGCCTATTACAGTCTCAAACGAGGCTAAAACAAGCTCCACACGAGCTCACTACAGCCTCAAGTAAGGCTAAGCCAGTGATTACTCATCAATTTTGCTTATTTTACGTCATATTCTTACATTTATTTTAAATAAAACTCTGCTATTTAATCCCTTTTTTGTTTATTAGTGTACAGTTTATTTACTTAGTGATTAAGGAGAAAAAGAGCCCAAAAGATCAAGAATCCTAATTAATTCAGAGTCAAAATCAATTAAATTTCAAATCAAGGGAAAAATGAATATTTTCAGAATATTCACTTTTCAAATGACAATTCTGAGAATATATATCTAGATGACTGGACGAGGCGAAGTTGCAGAAGGAAACACGACGCCACCAGCTCCTACAATGTCGTTCTTTCCTCTGGATTGCCGTGGAAATACAACAATCCTAGGACAGTTTGCTCTGCATTTTGGTGTCCGACTTCAGTTTCTTATTTCCCTGGACGTTCTGCTATAAATACCATGTTGGAGGCAAAGGCAAAAAGATATCTCAGAAATATCCACGAAGAGATCATAAACTAGGGTTTTAGTTTAGTTTAGGTTTTTTCTTTTATTTTCTTTTGTTTCTTTGTAATTTAGATTAGAGAGAGATTCATAAGAAAAAGAGAGAGTGGATTCAAGGTTGACAATTGATGTAAGTTCCTCCTTTCCCTTATTGTTTCTTGATCTAATCGAAAATTGCTTTTACTTTATTTTTGTATATGTTTTTTTTTTATGATTTTAGTCTATTAACCTTCTAGATTACCTTCTTCTTTTATGATTTCTAAAGCCATATGCAAATCTTATATCTTCGGAATAGCCTACCATTGTGAGTGCCACCGATAGTTCATGATGATGATTCCTTCTTTTTCTATATTAATTCATATTTGCTCTTTGAGTTTTGATGATCTAATGTGGATGAGAATCGAGTTCTTCTTAGAGTTATACGTTGATTGCCTTCAAGTCAAAGTGAACCATCGCCAAAGATTTAAGGTTAGAATCGTCTAAAGAGGTAAGCAATCTTGTTGAAACACTTAGTATATTTTATCCATGAATTTTCTTTCTTTTTTAGTTCTCTTTTAAAGTTCAAAAATACAAATTAATCCTTTTTTCTTCTTCTTACTTCCTTTCTAACTTAACATCTTTTTCTTTATATCTTTTTCAAAATAAAGAAGAATAACTTAACCAATTTAGTTATTTAAAATATACCGAAAGGCTTGCATCACATCCCCTCTTATGGATCACGACCCGCATAGCCACTGCTATCGCGGTTAAATTGCGAGAAGCCAGAGAAACACTTTCGATTTCAAATTATATATATTTTCATATCTCAGTTTTTCTGCCAATCAAATTTTGGCGCCGTTGCTGGGGAAGAAACAATATTTTTTTATTTACTAAGTCGTTAACTTTTCTTCTCTGTTTTGTGTGCAGGGGTAGAGTATAGGAACTTAGCAACTGCAGTTCATAAATAGAAGCTTTTTGACTCTGCCCAAGAAGCAGAGCACTAGAAAATCAAACCGCTGTGCAAACGCAGCAAAAGCTGCGCTTCCGCGGCTTTATGGGTGATCTGATCACCTTGTTTCTTTGCAGGATGATTGAATCTTAAGTACATAGATTTTGCAGTTATTATTTATCCTGTTAAGCTATTTTGCACACTGTTTTTAATTCAACAGTAACTCATACTTGTAATTGCTTAAAACACAGTTAGACGTTGCATCCTAGGCATCTGTCTAATTCTGTTTCTTTTTAATTACTGTTGAAGAGTGCTAGAGACAGGGTATGTCTGCATTGCATCTAGATTAGGAAACACTCTTGGGTGATTTATAATTACTTTAAGTGTTACTTGTCTATTTACTTGCACACTTTGCACGAAACAGAATTAAGGGAATATTCCATAAACAAGATAAGGTGGGGGAAGTCATTACCCTTCCTTAGCTTACAAACTATCCTCACTGCACTCACAACCTAAACCTAATTAAAATTTGAGTAGACGTTGGCTCTAAGAACATCTAAGACTCACTAAGAGATTGACCTAGGGAGAAAGTTGATAGAGTTTTACTCTAGGCAAATCGGTGTCAAAGGTTGGAGATTATGAGGCAAGTGTTTGCCCAAAAGGTTACACTCTCCATTTGTTTAAGTTTTGATGATAACAAAACACATAGAAACTATTTGGTACTAATAAGTTGTTTAGAATGAGTTTCAGGTTAGTATCATTCATGATGGCCTTTCTTAGCTATTGCAAGGTTTATGATGCTATGAAGGCAAATGGCGCAAGAGGAAGTTTTCATAGAAGAGAAGACTCTAGCTTGGTGTAGCATGGCTCAGAGACATCATTTCTTAGTTTTTATATTTTTAGTTTGTTAAAGAATAGTGAATAGGTTTGAAGCTCAAAATTCCCCACACACAAGATTTTGTGTACATGATTTTTCTAAAAGAAATTTCTCCTATATACAAAATAGTTTTAAACATATTTTATTACTTACAAGCTCTATTTTGTATAGTATACCAAGTCTTGATCAAAACTACTTTGAAAAGTTTCAAGATCTTCAAAAGTATTTTCAAATAATCTGTTTTTGACCTGCTGCGGTCGACCGGGCGGTCGACCGGCTCTGTTTCAGGTCAGAACGGTCGACCGACCGGTCGACCGGGCTTCTGACCGTTTGGGTGCGTGCATGTGTGCACGTCTCCCGGTCGACCGGGCGGTCGACCGGACCCTATTTCGGTCGACCGACCTTCGGCCGACTGAAAGTTCCCTAGTCTCTGTTTGTTTCGGTCGACCGGGCGATCGACCGTGGGCTGGCAACGGCTAAATTTTTTGAAAACCCGGTCGACCAGCCGGTCGACCGAGAGCTTGATTTCAGCCTAACGGCTACTTTATTTAACACGTTTTAAAACGTGTGTTTTCTCTCTAAACGAGTTTAGGGGCTGGTTTTGGGTCAAATATTTTCTAATTACTTATTATATTAGTTTACTCTTTAATCCCTACCTTTATCCTATAAATAGGGATGATTAGGGTTGAGGTAATAAAAAACAATCATTTTGCAAAAGAATTCAAGTTTAAGGCTTTCAAAAGAAGTTTTTGTTCTCTATTTTTGTGCTCAAAATTCTCTCTCTTTACTGAAGTTTTTGGTTCAAAACTCTCTTCAATTTCTTTTTCTTTTTCACTTACAAAACTTGAGCTTCAATCCTACACATTATTCTATAAGGTTTTTGTAAGGGAAAAAGGTTTTTCAAAAGAGAGTTTGTGGTCTTTTTGATCACCAAGATATCAATGTACTTGTGGCTCCACTACCTCTGGACTAGAGGAGTGTGATTGAGGAGTTGGGTATTCCGGTGTGGCTGTAACTCTTTGTGAAAGTTATAGTGGTTGGAAAATCCTTCTGGGTGAATGCGGGGACGTAGAGCTGGGTGCTCGAACCTCGGAATGAATCTCTGTGTTTGCGATTGGTTTACTTGCTTCATTTATTTACTTTATGTTCATTGCTATATTTACTTGCTTCATATTCATTACTACATTGTCGATCAATACTCACACAATAAGATTGCATTGCGCACCTCAAACTCTTATCTAGAGGAATCACGAGGAAGGAGTTCAGAGCCCTTCACGGGGTATTCGGCTTCTAGTCTTGTTTCGGGTGATCGTTGCATCATAACTTTTAAATTTGTGCATTAATTAGCATTATCACCTATTCACCCCCCCTCTAGGTGATTTCAATTGGTATCAGAGTTAGGACTCTAGTTTTTGGCTTCACATCCTTAGAGAGATCCTAAAATTTGCTAATCACTATTTGCATATTTTCATTCATACACTAGTAAAGATGACCGATAACATTAAGACCCCTCCCAATTTGATGGACTCAACTTTTCCATATGAAAAGTTAGGATGACTATTTTTCTATAATCTCTAGGAAGTCTAATTGCTAAGTTATTGACCAAGCCTTATAGTAGACCCGAAAGTGAGGAGGATACTTGGTCCGAATTTACCTTCAAGGAATATGAGGCTAATTCTAAGGCTCAAAATGCCCTTATCACAGCTTTGAATGAGGATGATTTAACACGGGTTATCCATTATAAATCCGCCTATGAGATTTGGCAACACTTATTGGTCACTCGTGAGGGGACATCACAAGTCAAGAGAGCCAAAATAGATCTCTTGCGTTCCCAATATGAAAGTTTTAAAATGCTAGAAGATGAATCTATTGATAATATGATTACCAAGTTACTAAGATTACTAATGCTCTTTCTTCTCTAGGTGATGAAATAAGCAACGACCAAAAGGTGCGCAAGGTGATTCGTGCTCTTCCTTCGTCATGGGAAATCAAAGCTACCACCTTGAAGGAGTTGAATGACAAAGACGAGATGGAGCTCATAAGTCTTATTGGAAACTTAAGACTCATGAGATGGAGAAGAAGGCTAGAGAAGACGCGGTACCTCAAAAGAAAAAGTCAATAGCTTTCAAGTCTACCTCTTCAACTACGATGATGAAGAAGATGAAGAAGATGATGAAGAGCTATCTCTCTTTGTAAGAAATGTAAAGAGAATATACCGCAAGAATAAGCTCAACTATAGAAGACAATGGGAAGGGAAGGAGGAGAAAAGGATCATATGCTACAACTGTCGGAAACCTGGACACATCATGGCCGATTGCCCCAATTTCAAGAAAAAGATGATCTCCTCCTTGAAGCAAAAGAGGCCGGTTGAAAAGAAGGTATACAAATGTTGAAGCCTACCAAATTGAAAGATTTTGATGATGGACAAACATTTCTACTACATTATGGTTACTCTACCTCTGTTGCAAATTTTGGGTATTTTTGTGTAATTTTAGAATATTGTGAAAAGTCTTGAACACATACACAAATACCTTTATAAGTCGACTTGACATCCTAGTATAGTCGACTACCCTTTTTATAGTCGACTTGAGAAAACACCTAGTCGACTAAGATCTTCTAAAACAAATGACCCAACTTTCTGTTTGTTCTCTGGCATCAAAATTAGTCGACTTTCCCTCTAACTATAGTCGACTAATAGATACACTAGTCGACTATAACATTTCCCAAGTCGACTAATCCCCTCTACAAAAATTTCCCCACTCTCTGTTCTTGTCTGGCATCAAACTTAGTCGACTTCCCAAAATATATAGTCGACTAACCCATTATCTAGTCGACTAATTATGCCTATATGGTCGACTACAATCAGTTTTCCAGAAACTAAGTATCTGTATCAGCTAATATATAGTCGACTTACCCCATATATTAGTCGACTAATCTTTGAAAATTTTGTTCTTCTAGTCGACTAATCTCCTATCCTAGTCGACTAATAGCAGTTGATAACTGCTGTGCAGTTGGTGAATTCTGGTGTGTTAACCAACGTTTCAAAATTCAAATTTGGCCTGATAACTACCCTAACTTACTATGGATTTCACTTATAAATAGGGGTATTGTCCTAGGGTCAAATCACCAATTCAAATCTAAAGTTTTCAGCCTAAAACTCTCTCCAAAAATTCTGTTTTCTGAAAACCTGTTCCACTTTCAGTTTCTTCACCAAATTCCAAACTCTATTGTGAAGATTTCTGAAATTCCTCCTATAAGAAACCTTGTCCACAAGCACATTCAGATTCAAGGTTATAGGATCAGTTGTAATCATTCAAAGAGGAGCATTGTACAAGGGCGTCTTCTTGGTGTAGAAGAAAGTTGTACAAGGTGTTTGTTCTCTTGGTTGTAAAGAGGAGTTGTGCATATTTGGCAAAGGGCTTTTTGTCAAGTGGTGTACAAGGTATTGGTTGTGGGTGTACACAAATCAGGAAAGGAAAATCTCAAGCGATTTGCTTGGGGACTGGATGTAGGTCACAAGGACCGAACCAGGATAACTCTCTTGTCTTTGCGTTTGCATTTTCTGAGTTTATCTTGTGAATTTTTTTATTTCCTGCAAGTAGTTTCATTTAAATTTTTATAAACACTATTCACCCCCCTCTAATGTTTATGTTGCGTTGTATATAGATCCTACATTTGGTATCAGAGTAGGTTCAAGGCAACAACCATACGAGGATGGCAACGGAGTTCCCTCGTCACAATTCAAAGAAGGACATTCTACACAACGTCCACCGCTATTTGACGGATCCAAGTACAATTATTGGAAGTGTAGAATGAAGATCTACTTGCAATCGCTCAACTACAAACTTTGGAACATCGTAGAAGCACCGTACACCAAACCATCAACCAACTATAACGCTTGGAGTGAAGATCAAAAGAAGAATGCGAACCTTGATGCCAAAGCGATGAATGCCTTATTCTGTGCCTTAACCAAAGAAGAGTTCAACCGTGTGTCAACAGCCACTTCTGCAAATCGAATATGGCACACTCATAAGGTAACACACGAAGGCACAAATAAAGTTAAAGAATCTAAGATTTCTGTTCTTGTCCACAGGTTTGAATTATTCAAAATGAAGGAGAATGAAACCATATCAGATATGGTTACAAGATTCACCGACATTACCAATTCCTTAACATCCCTTGGAAAGGAATACACACAAGTCGAAAAAGTTCGCAAGATCCTTCGAGCACTCACACCAGATTGGGAGAAGAAGACTACGGCAATAGAAGAAGCGAATGATCTCTCAACATTGTCATTAGAAAATCTTATTGGTAATCTAATGGCATATGAAGTACAACTCGAAGATAGAAAGAAGGACGAATAACAACTTCAATCCAAGAAGAAAGTACTTGCCTTCCATACAACCTCAGATATGGACAATTCAGATGACGATGAAGAAGAGATGGCGATGCTTTCAAGAAAGTTCAAAAGGTTCTTAAAATAAGGTAAGTTTAAAAAGAATAAAGATACTAATGATAATCCTACTTGTTTTAAGTGTAACAAACCAGGCCACATAAAGAAGGATTGCCCATTGATGAAATCAAAAGGACACTTCAAGAATTTCAATAAGTTCAAGAAGAAGAAGAAAGTCTTCCAAGCAACTTGGGATGATAGCGACTCATCTTCCTCTGACGAAGAAGAAGCAACTGAAACCGCCAATATCTGCTTCATGGCCCAAGAAGATGAGGTACAAGATTATGATGAATTATTAGAAGCTTTTAATGAACTTTTTAATAATTTCAAAAATGAAAAGATTAAAAATAAAGTTTTAACAAAAGAAAATGAAAGACTCAATCATGAAAATGCATTGTTTGTTTCTCAAACATCTTCTTTAAATTCTCAAAAAGATGATTTTGAAAAAGTTATTTCATCTTTAAAAAGGGATAATGAAATTTTGTTAAAAGAGAATTCTTTACTTAAAAAGGAAACTATTTCTTTAAATTCTAGAATTACTATTTTAGATAAAGACATGACTAGTTTCAAAATTAAGTATGAAGATCTTTTGAAAAATGTAACTAAATTTAATAAAGGAAAAGAGAATTTAAATGTTTTATTATCTTATCAAAAGATGTCTAACAATCATTTTGGTCTTGATTTTTCAAAAGATAAGATTTACAAACCTACTCATGTTGGTCTTGGATTTTCAAAAACCAATTTTGTAAAATCTACACATCTTTATAATAATAATCCATATAATTCTTTTGTGAAAAGAAATACTATTTCAAAAAGAATTAGATGCAAATATATATGGGTTCCCAAGAATCTAAATAATGTTGATAAAAATGTTTATATTGCATCTTATATACATGATGTGTGTGATTCTGATAACTATGTTTATACTAACAAGTGGAAACCAAATTCCAATTGGATT
The DNA here is from genome assembly GCA_038442645.1 of Agave tequilana. NCBI lineage: Eukaryota > Viridiplantae > Streptophyta > Magnoliopsida > Asparagales > Asparagaceae > Agave > Agave tequilana. Next base: position 48,896 of record JAVJIF010003369.1, on the reverse strand, counting down.
TGGGTTCCTAAAGGCTAATCTTTTTCGGACCCTATCATAATGGGTACCATACAAATTGTTTTATCTTATAGGTACCTTTTAAAGAAAAGTGGATACTTGATAGTGGGTGTTCCAAACACATGACCGGACACATTTAACTACTGTCTTCCGTTCAAATCAAAAAGGGAGGTACAGTGATATTTGGAGACAATAACAAAGGAAAGGTTATTGGTACCGACATAGTTGGTAATATTTCAAAACCCCTTATTGAAAATGTTCTTTTGGTAAGAGGTTTAAAACACAATTTATTAAGTATTAGTCAATTATGTGATAAGGGTTATAAAATTGTCTTTGAAAAAGATGCATGTCTTATTTATGATACTAACATGAAAGATATTTTATTTAAAGGTTTTCGTAACAATAATATTTATGAGTTATCAATAACATGCTATCATCTAATGATAACTTATGTTTACTTGCTTCTAATAATGATTATTTTTTATGGCATAAAAGATTTAGTCATTTGAATATGAAAACTATTTCTAAGATTTCTAAATTTATTTAGTTAAAGGTCTTCCAAAAATAGCTTTTAAAAAAGATTATTTTTGTGATTCTTGTCAATTAGGAAAACAAGTTAAATCATCTTTTAAATCTAAAGATTTAGTTTCTACCAATAGACCTTTGGAATTGTTGCATTTGGATTTATTTGGTCCTACTCGTGTTGCTTCTTTAAACAAGAGTAGATATGTTTTTGTTATTGTTGATGATTATTCACGTTTTTCATGGGTAATTTTTCTAAAAAATAAAAATGATACTTTTGATGAATTTGCAAGTTTTTGTAAAAGAATTTAAAATCAAAAGTCTCTAAACATAGTCACTATTCGAAGTGATCATGGAGGAGAATTTGAAAATGAATCTTTTGCAAATTTCTGTGATAAGTATGGTATTACACATAACTTTGCATTTCCTAGAGCATCTCCTCAAAATGGTGTTGTAGAGAGAAAGAATAGGACTTTGCAAGAATGTGCTAGAACTATGCTTATGGACAGTAATTTGCCAAAATATTTTTGGGCTGAAGCTATTGCTACTGCATGTTATGTTTTAAATCGTGTGCTTATTCGACCTATTTTAAACAAAACATCTTATGAATTGTTTTATAACAGGATTCCAAAAGTTTTTTACTTCAAGATTTTTGGATGTAAATGTTTTATCTTAAATACAAAAGATGCTTTAGATAAATTTGATGCTAGATCCAAAGAAGGTATTTTTGTTGGATACTCTACTCAAAGTAAAGCATATAAAATATTTAATAAGAAAACATTTACTATTGAAGAATCATTACATGTTAAATTTGATGAATCCTTGACTAAGCCTATTTCCAATACTTCTCCACGTGATGATGATCATATCATAGATACTCCTATTGATAATATTATTATATCTTCTGATGATACTAACATTTCTAAGGATGATGAGACTTCTACTGAGTTATCAAAACATATGTTGAAGTAAGGAATCATCCACATGATTTAGTTATTGGAGATATAAATCAAGGCATTCAGACGAGATCCAAGTTGAACTACATGACACAAATTGCCTTCATATCACTCATTGAACCGAAGAATATCAAAGAAGCATGTGCGGATGATTTTTAGACAATTGCCATGCAAGAAGAGTTGAACCAATTTGTCAGAAATGATGTTTGGGATCTTGTACAACGTCCTACTGATCATCCAGTCATCGGTACCAAATGGGTCTTTAAGAACAAACTTGATGAATCAGGTCAAGTCATTAAGAACAAAGTAAGGTTAGTAGCACAAGGATACAATCAAGAAGAAGGTATTGATTTTGATGAAACTTATGCACCAGTAGCTAGGCTTGAATCTATTCGTATTTTACTTGCTTTTTCTTGCTTTATGAATTTTAAACTTTATCAAATGGATGTTAAAAGTGCCTTTTTAAATGGATTTATTAAGGAAACTGTTTATGTTGAACAACCTCCAGGTTTTGAACATGAAAAATTTTCACACCTGTTTTTAAACTTAAGAAAGCTTTATATGGTTTAAAACAAGCACCCCGTGCTTGTATGATAGATTAAAAAGTTTTCTTTTAAATTCTGATTTTAAGATGGGAAGAGCAGATACAACTCTCTTTATTAAACATGTTAATAAAGATATCTTAATCATTCAGATATATGTTGATGATATTTTATTTGGATCTACTAACGATAATCTTTGTCAAGAATTTTCTAAGACCATGCAGAGTGAATTTGAGATGAGCCACATGGGCGAACTTACTTACTTTCTTGGTCTGCAAATAAAGCAAATGAAGGATGGAATCTTCATTTCCCAGTGCAAGTATGCAAAGGAACTTCTAAAAAGATTTGGCATGAAAATTCTGGTCATAAGAATACTCCCATGAGTACTACTACATTCCTAGACAAAGATGAAAATGGTAAGAATATTGATCAGAAACTCTATCGAGGTATGATTGGTTCATTACTATATATTACTTCAAGTAGACCTGATATTATGTTCAGTGTATGCTTATGTGCTAGATATCAGTCAAATCCTAAGGAATCACATCTTAAAGCAGTGAAAAGGATTTTTCGATATCTAAATAACACAATCAATTATGGTTTATTTTATCCAAAATCAAGCACATTGATTTACTATCATATAGTGATGCTGATTTTGCTGGATGTAAATCTGATCGGAAGAGTACTAGTGGTACTTGTCACTTTTTGGGACATTCACTAGTATCATGGTTCAGTAAAAAGCAAAATTCTGTATCATTATCAACAACCGAGGCAGAATATATCGCTGCTAGTGTTGCATGTGCTCAAATTTTATGGATGAAACAAACTTTATTTGATTATGGCATGTCTATCACAAACTCACCTATTATGTGTGATAATACCAGTGCTATTAACTTATCTAAAAATCCAGTTCATCATTCACGTACTAAGCATATTGATATTAGACATCATTTCTACGTGATCATGCTTTAAAAGGTGATATTACTCTAAATTTTATATCAACTGATAATCAAATTGCAGATATTTTTACAAAACCTCTTAAAGAAGATATTTTTATGAAATTTCGAAGAGATTTGGGTATTTGCAATTTTTTGATTTTTAAATATTTTTTCAGAATTTTTTAAAGGCATTTTCCCCTAATTAGTCGACTTATAGAAACTTATTAGTCGACTTATACACATAGTCGACTTAATAGTAACCCAGTCGACTAATTTGCATCAACAGAAACATGAATTTTTTGATTTCTAAAAATTAGTCGACTAGTTACAAATATCAAGTCGACTAATGCTGTGAAAACCTGTGTTCTGTTTTTTGGTTTTTACTTTCGAAACCCGACCCGTATCCTTAAGTTTTGGATCCGATCTCACTTTAGTTTTGATCCTAATCATTGATCTCACTCTAGTTTTACTTTTCTACCCTTTCCCTCATCAAAACCCTAGCCTTTCCCCCAATTTTCTCTCCCAGCCGAAGAACTCAGTTGACTAACAGAACCGACTTCAGCAGTGCACCCAACTTCTTTCCTCCTTCAAATTCTTGGTAAATTCCTTCCAATCTCTGCAATTTCCTTCCATTTCTTGTGGTATCTTCCTTTAATTTCAGTTCTAAGCATGTCTAGGTCAAAGAAAACCAAGTTCACACCATCTTCTTCCTCCTCTCAAGTTGATTTTAGGGCTTTTCTGAAAAATCCTGCCCTAGAAGAGGATTTCCTTAGAATTTCATCCTTAGAAATTCTACCCGGTAGATTTGTTAAATATGATGACTTCTATGATTATGATATTGTCTCATATTTATAAAATTGTGGTCTTGTTCATATATTTTCTACGGATTCTAGGCAAGGCTATTATTCGTTCTTGATACACTTGTTTTATACTAATTTAACCTTTGAAGATAATGAGGATGATGTCCATATATATTCATTAGTTAAAGGTATTAACATCAAATTATCCCCTAAATCCATAGGCCGTATCTTGTCAATTCCTTATCATGGCCTCTCAATTAATGATATTAATATGGATGATTCGGAGGTCTTATCTAGTATATTTCTTCCTGGTCAAGGATTACCTATGACGAACAACAAATTGAAACCAATTCCCCGTCTTATAGGTCGTATCCTTGCCTACAATATTTGCCCTAAAACCGGGAGCTATAACTACTATTCTCGTGAGTTAGCCACTTGTGTCTATGCCATTATGGCTGGACTCGATGTCAATTGGGCAAAAATTATCTTTGATACTATGGTTAAGGCTCATACCTCCTTCCTTCCTTATGGAGCATTTTTGTCACACGTGTTTCGGAAATTTCACATTGATCTTGCTTCCGAAACTAGTGTTATCAAGGTCTTCGAACTTTTTGATCGTGCCGTTCTTCACCGTATGAAACTTACCGATATTCCTCATCCTCCTCCACAACCACCCTCTCCTCCTCCACAAAGTTCCACTCAACCTCCTTCTTCCTCTACACAACCTCCTTTCACTGAACCACATTCATCCCAACCACCTCCTTCGTATGCTGATGCCTTCTACAATTCTGTCTATTGAGATTGAATCTCTTCATGCCAAACAGCAAGTCATTCAAGACTCTCAGACTACATTGCTCCAAAATCAATCTTTGTTGATGACTCAGTTTGAGCATATGCAACTCAAGATGGACTCGTTTGCATCCACTCAAACGGAGATTCTGAATATCCTCAAGACTCATTTTCCACCACCTCCTCCTCCCGGATCCAACATTTGATGATTATGGTGTTGGCATTGCTCCGTGTTTTTTTGTGTTTTGAACTTTGCATCTTTGTGTATTTTTCTATTTTACGACTCTTTTAATGTGTACTGCTTTTTGTTAATGACAAAGGGGGAGAACAATTTGTGTTTCTGTGTTACATAGTGTTACATATCTCTGTGTTACATATCTGCAAATTCTGTGTTAGAGATTTCTTTGTTATGGCAAGAGAATGACATATGTGTGTTATGGCAAATATATATATATGTTATGGATATTGAAACTTAACAATGCAGGGGAAACTTAACACTTTCTGCAGGGGCAAACAAGAATACTTGATTTTATATATATATATATATATATATATATATATATATATATATATATATATATATATATATATATATATATATATATATATCATTTGTTATAACCTATTTACTGCAGGGGGAGTTTTGCTGCAGAGGGAGTTATCATAAACACAGGTTGTCATCATAAAAAGGGGGAGAATGTTGAAACCTACCAAATTGAAAGATTTTGATGATGGACAAGCATTTCTACTACATTATGGTTACTCTACCCTGTTGCAAATTTTGGGTATTTTTGTGTAATTTTAGAATATTGTGAAAAGTCTTGAACACATACACAAATACCTTTATAAGTCGACTTGACATCCTAGTATAGTCGACTACCCTTTTTATAGTCGACTTGAGAAAACACCTAGTCGACTAAGATCTTCTAAAACAAATGACCCAACTTTCTGTTTGTTCTCTGGCATCAAAATTAGTCGACTTTCCCTCTAACTATAGTCGACTAATAGATACACTAGTCGACTATAACATTTCCCAAGTCGACTAATCCCCTCTACAAAAATTTCCCCACTCTCTGTTCTTGTCTGGCATCAAACTTAGTCGACTTCCCAAAATATATAGTCGACTAACCCATTATTTAGTCGACTAATTATGCCTATATAGTCGACTACAATCAGTTTTCCAGAAACTAAGTATCTGTATCAGCCAATATATAATCGACTTGCCCCATATATTAGTCGACTAATCTTTAGAAATTTTGTTCTTCTAGTCGACTAATCTCCTATCCTAGTCGACTAAGAGCAGTTGATAACTGCTGTGCAGTTGGTGAATTCTGGTGTGTTAACCAACGTTTCAAAATTCAAATTTGGCCTGATAACTACCCTAACTTACTATGGATTTCACCTATAAATAGGGGTATTGTCCTAGGGTCAAATCACCAATTCAAATCTAAAGTTTTCAGCCTAAAACTCTCTCCAAAAATTCTGTTTTCTGAAAACCTGTTCCACTTTCAGTTTCTTCACCAAATTCCAAATTCTATTGTGAAGATTTTTGAAATTCCTCCTATAAGAAACCTTGTCCACAAGCACATTCAGATTCAAGGCTTATAGGATCAGTTGTAATCATTCAAAGAGGAGCATTGTACAAGGGCGTCTTCTTGGTGTAGAAGAAAGTTGTACAAGGTGTTTGTTCTCTTGGTTGTAAAGAGGAGTTGTGCACATTTGGGAAAGGGCTTTTTGTCAAGTGGTGTACATGGTATTGGTTGTGGGTGTACACAAATCAGGAAAGGAAAATCTCAAGCGGTTTGCTTGGGGACTGGATGTAGGTCACAAGGACCGAACCAGGATAACTCTCTTGTCTTTGCGTTTGCATTTTCTGAGTTTATCTTGTGAATTTTTTTATTTCCTGCAAGTAGTTTCATTTAAATTTTTATAAACACTATTTACCCCCCTCTAGTGTTTTGTGTTGCTTTGTTTATAGATCCTACAACAAAGCCACTTGGGATTCGGAAAGTGAATCCGAAGATGAAGTCGACACGGCAAATATGTGTTTCATGGCAAACACACCCAAGGTAACTACTCAACCATTTGATGATGAGAGTGAAATAAGTAAAGAAACTTTAGTACATGCTTTTGTTGAACTTTCAGAAAGTTTTGATGATAAAAAGGTAGAATGTTCAAAATTGAAAAAGAAATTGAGATGCTTAAAAATCAACTTGCAATTTCTTCAAAAAAAAAGATGAACTTTTTCTAATCTTATTTCAACAAAAAGAGAGTTTGATACTTATAAAGTTGCTTGTAAAGCTAAATTTTCAAAAATTGATGAAAATAATTATCCTTGTTAAAAACTAAAATCAATGATTTTGGAAATGTTTTAAAAGAATGTGCTTTTAATACTACTATTAGAAGAAATATTTTCTAAGAAGCATATGCACACTCCACATGCTAAAAATGATAAAATAACTCATGCTAAAAATTCTCATAATCATCATGCCAACACATCACATGTCACTCATGTTAAAACTACTCATGCTCACAATTCACATGTTCGTAAGCTACATGCTCATTATGCATTTAAATATGGAAGAATTTATAGATGCACTTATTGTGACTGGAATGGCCATTTAGCTAAATTTTGCTATGATCATGTAAATAGAACAAATAATTCTGTGTGGGTTCGAGACACTAAATCTTTAGGACCCAAGAAAATATGGGTACCAAAATCAAGTATTAAATTATTTGATGTAGGTACACACCAAGGCTCCAAGACGTAAGGAGCGGTGGTACCTTGATAGTGGTTGTTCAAGGCATATGACATGGGATATCAACAACTTCACAACCCTATCAAGGTACGTTGAAGGTGGCACCGTCACCTTCGGAGATGACTCCAAGGGCATCATCATCGGTATAGGTAACATTAAGATTGATGCATCTCCTTTAATAGAAAATGTTGTTCTTGTTGATGGGCTTAAACATAACTTGCTTAGTATAAATCAATTATGTGATCGTGGTCTCAAAGTTGTGTTTGATGAATCTTCTTGCAAAATTTTTATTGTAAAACCAATGGTTGTATTCTCACGAATTTCATGAAAATAATGTCTATATTATTGACATGCTTAATTTGGATTGTTCTACTAAATGCTTGAATGCTTTTGATGAGATTTCATGGCTTTGGCATAGAAGATTAGGACATGCATCTTTTGATCACCTTACTAGAATTAATTCTAAGGAATTGGTGAAGGGTATTCCTTATTTGAAGTTTGAAAAAGACCGCATTTGTGGTGCGTGCCAACTTGGGAAACAAACCAAGTCTTCTTTCAAACCAATTAAGGATATCATGTCAACTAGGCTATTAAAATTGATTCACATGGATCTTTTTGGACCAACTAAAACTAAAAGCTTAAATGGAAGTAGATTGTTTTTGTTTTAGTTGATGATTTTTCTCGCTTCACTTGGGTTTTCTTTTTAGAACACAAAGATCAAACTTTTTCTCATTTTAAGATTTTTGAAAGAGGGTTGAAAAAGAAAAAGGATTTTCGATTTTAAGAATAAGAAGTGATAGAGGTGGTGAGTTTGTTAACCAACTCTTCATGACTTATTGTGATGAAAAGGGAATTAAGCATGAAATGTCATGTCCTAGAACTCCACAACAAAATGGAGTAGTTGAAAGGAAGAATAGAACTCTTCAAAAATGGCTAGGACTATGATAAGTGAATATGGGCTCCCTCAATACCTATGGGCCGAGGCCGTAAACACCGTATGCTACATATCAAACCGTATTTATGTGCATAAAAATACTTTCAAAACCTCTTTTGAAAATTATCATTTAAGAAAACCAAATGTTTCATACTTTAAAGTTTTTGGATGCAAGTGTTTTGTTTTGAATACTAAAGATAATTTGGGTAAATTTGATGCTAAGGCTTATGAAGCAATATTTGTTGGATATTCTAGTACCAGCAAAGCTTATAGAGTATTCAATAAATCTTCTCATACTATTGAAGAATCTATGCATGTTAAATTTAAAGAATTTAATACTATTGTTGAGAATGTTGTAGAGATTGACTCATTAGGTGAGGACATGGAGAAAATATCCTTGAAGGACTCACCCATTCAAGAAGAAAAGTAAGAACCCATTGGTGAAGTTCAAAAGGATGAAGTGGAAAACTCTCAACCACTTCCTAAAGATTAGAGATACGCTACAAATCATCCCAAAGATCTCATCATAGGTGATGTATCAAAAGGGGTAACCACTCGCTCCAAACTCCATGATTTGTGTGGTAATTTTGCATTCATATCTCATTTTGAACCCAAAAACATCCTCGAAGCCGAGGGTGACTCATATTGGTTGCTATCTATGCAAGAAGAGCTCAATCAATTTGAGCGCAACCAAGTTTGGCACCTTGTTCCTAGACCCCACGATAGACCAATAATTGGTGCTAAGTGGATTTTTAGGAACAAGTTGGATGAGTCAGGAAATATTATTAGGAATAAGGTTAGGTTAGTGGCCCAAGGTTACACTCAAGTTGAAGGAATCGACTTTGAGGAGACCTTTGCACCTGTAGCACGGCTTGAAGCCATACGGATCACACTAGCTTATGCATCTTTTAAAAATTTTAAACTTTTTTTCAAATGGATGTAAAAAGTGCATTTTTAAATGGTTTTATTGATAAGGAAGTTTATGTTGAACAACCTCCCAGTTTTGTAGATCATGTCCATCCAAATTTTGTTTTTAAACTTGATAAAGCATTGTATGGTTTAAAACAAGCTCCAAGAGCTTGGTATGAAAGGCTTTCTAGTTTTCTTCTTTCAAATGATTTTGTTAAAGGCAAAGTAGACACCACACTATTTACTAAACATGTTGATAGTGATATTCTTATAGTTCAAATATATGTTGATGATATAATTTTTAGTTCTACTAATGAGTTACTTTGTAAGGAGTTTGAACAATGCATGCAACGTGAATTTGAGATGTCATTAATGGGTGAATTGAATTATTTTCTTGGACTCCAAATCAAGCAAATGCGCGATAGGATATTCATATGTCAAGCAAGTACTCCAAGGAACTCATTAAGAAATTTGGGCTTGAAGACTCAAAAATTTGCAACACCCCCATGGCGACCACTACCAAGCTTGATAAGGATGACCAAGGTAAGTGTGTTGATATTAAATTATATAGAAGCATGATTGGTAGCTTGTTGTATTTAACGGCTAGTAGGCCGGATATCATGTTTAGTGTGTGTCTTTGTGCTAGATTCTAATCGTGTCCTAAAGAATCTCATTTAATTGCGGTAAAACGCATTATTCGTTATATTAAGGGCACTATTGGAATGGGTTTATGGTATCCGAAAACTGGAGATTTTTCAATAACGAGTTTTTCGGATGCCGACTATGCGGGTTGTAGAGTGGATAGAAGAGTACTAGTGGAACATGTCAATTTCTTGGTAATTGTCTTATTTCATGGTCTTCCAAGAAATAAAATTCGGTAGCCCTCTCAACTGCCGAGACGGAGTATGTTGCGGCGGGGGCTTGTTGTGCACAAGTCCTTTGTGAAATCACCTAGGGGGGGTGAATAGGTGATAATGCTAAGTCAACTTAATGCGGAATTTAAAAACTAATTGCAATTAACAAGAGATGCACACTCAAACAAGCCAAGCAAATAATTATGAATGAACAATATGAATTGATGCGAGGCACAAAGTAAAGAGAGAGAGAGAGATAGAGTAAGAGTCAAGGGAACATGCGCAAACAACAAGATATGTTTCGAGGTTCGAGCACCCAGCTCTACATCCCCGCCTTCACACAGAAGGATTTTAAGTCCACTAGCTTGTCCACAAAGGACTTCCACAAAGGGAACCTCCACCGAGGATTTGGGGCAATCACAATTACAAGGAGTACCCAACTCCTCTCCTTACAAACACAACCTCCTCTTTGAGGCACAACTCCAAGCCAACAAACAATCACCTCACAACTTGAGGGATTAGCACAAAGCAACACCAGGATCACCTCACAACTTGAGGGATACAACCCAAAGGCACAAAGCCAAGCAAAGATTGGGTTTATAACTTGGTGGTCTAAACAACAACCACAAACAATCTTTTTCTCCCACATAAAGATCCTATAGAATAAGAAAGTAGATAAAGCTCAAGTATGGAGAAAACCAATGGAATGGAAATCAAAATCACAAAGAAAATCCTTGGGAAAAACTAGAAATCAAGATGAAGAAGTTCAATCAAAATCTTTTCCCAAAAACCCTTTTCTTTGATTGTCCAAGCCCTACAAAAACACCAAATGGATTGTTCAATTTAAGTCAAAAAAAACTTCTTTTGATTGCTGTGAAAACACCAAAGAGTAAGAAAGAATTCGCACAAAAAATCTTAGAGAAAAACTCTTTCCAATAGGGTATTTATAGGCCATTTGGAAAACTAGCCGTTGGCAGCAGAAACTGCCAGAAATGACCTACCGATCGACCGTTCGGTCGACCGTCCAACGGTCAATTTTTGATTGGCAGCGACCGGGCGGTCGACCGTCCCCAGAACCAGAGAGCAACGGCTCTCTGGGCGGTCGACCGTCCGGTCGACCGAAACAAACAGAGAGCAACCTGCTCTCAGTCGGTCGACCGTGCGGTCGACCGGCTCAAGGGGCAGCCAGCGTGCACGTATCCGTGCACGTCGGTCGACCGCTACGGTCGACCGGCCTAGCCTGGCAGCTGCAAATCAGGGAAAAACAGGGTTTTTAATGTCTTTAAAAATTCCCATAAAATCTCTAAAATTCCACAAAAATAGTTTTATCATTTTTCATTGAATTACAAACTTGTGTTAAAAAGTTTAACACAAATCACAAACATATTGGACTATTCTTGTGTTATAGAAATTTTGTCAAAAACCAAAAACTGTATTTTCTAAAACTTGGATTTTGAATAGAAAATACGTTTTGTCCAAAGCTCATCCACAAAAACATGATATTAAACAACATTTAGGCATGATGTATATGGATATAGTCCTATATACATGAAACATATATATATCCATGTTTTTGTCATTAATTCCAAATATTTTTTTTTTAAAAATACCAAAACATAAAACACATGAAATAGACTATCAAACTAAGTTTGTTTAAATAGTTGAAGCATGCATGTATATAGAACAAATCTAATATACATTAAACCATGTAAACTTGTTTTGATATAATATCTATTCATGCAAACCAAGATCGGTTAAACCGAAAACCAAAACATGAAACGTGTGTGTTGTGAACTTAAGCATATCATACTATTCTAATCTTTACAATTTGGATCTAAACACAAAACTAAACTAGGTACCGATGTCTTCTTGTAGAGCGCAATCTCCAAGCCGACTCGATCCAAAACTCTTTGATCCACCGAGCAAGTGCTATATATGATCCTTGACGCTCGGGCTCTTGAATCAACATGTGAAATCTTCCAAATCATCTTGTTGAAGCTAATCACCAACTAATAACTTGATTAATGATCTAAACTAAATAACACAAGATTATTAGTACACATAAGTACATGAGTTAATCATCATCAAAACTAGAGTGGAAGGCCTTTGGGCCAACACTTTGGATGAAACATACTATCCTTGATTATGATTTGCATTATGACCATATAAAAATATTTTGTGATAATACTAGTACTATTCATATGACTAAGAATGCAAATCAACATAGTAAGACCAAGCACATTGAGATTAGATATCACTTTCTTAGAGATCATTTTGAGAAAGGTGATATTGAGATTGATTATGTTTCTTCCGATTTGTAACTTGCCGATATTTTCACTAAACACTTGATTATAATCGATTTCTTTTATATGTGGTGAACTTAATGTTTGTGTTGTTGAATAAGAAAGTTTTCTTGCTACCCTTTTTGATGTATGACAAAAAGGGGAGAAATATGTTTTATTTATTTGGTGTTTTATTGTTTTATTGATGGGTTTCAACATTTTTATCATAATGAACTGTTTTATACTTGTTTAAATAGAGCATTATTTGAGGGGTAGTTTTACCTCTCTTTTATATCTTGTAATATAGCCTATATGTTTTGTCATCATCAAAAAGGGGGAGATTGTTGGCCCAAAAGGTTACACTCTCCATTTGTTTAAGTTTTGATGATAACAAAACACATAGAAGCTATTTGGTACTAATAAGTTATTTAGAATGAGTTTCAGATTAGTACCATTCATGATGGCCTTTCTTAGCTATTGTAAGGTTTATGATGCTATAAAGGCAAATGGCGCAAGAGGAAGTTTTCATAGAAGAGAAGGCTCTAGCTTGGTGTAGCATGGCTCAGAGACTTCATTTCTTAGTTTTTATATTTTTAGTTTGTTAAAGAATAGTGAATAGGTTTGAAGCTCAAAATTTCCCACACACAAGATTTTATGTACATGATTTTTCTAAAAGAAATTTCTCCTATATACAAAATAGTTTTAAACATATTTTATTACTTACAAACTCTATTTTGTATAGTATACCAAGTCTTGATCAAAACTACTTTGAAAAGTTTCAAGATCTTCAAAAGTATTTTCAAATAATCTGTTTTTGACCTGCTGTGGTCGACCGGGCGGTCGACCGCTCTGTTTCAGGTCAGAACGGTCGACCGACCGGTCGACCGGGCTTCTGACCGTTTGGGTGCGTGCATGTGTGCACGTCTCCCGGTCGACGGTCGACCGACCCTATTTCGGTCGACCGACCTTCGGCCGACTGAAAGTTCCTAGTCTCTATTTGTTTCGGTTAACCAGGCGGTCGACCGTGGGCTGGCAACGGCTAAATTTTTTGAAAACCCGGTCGACCGGCCGGTCGACCGAGAGCTTGATTTCAGCCTAACGGCTACTTTATTTAACACGTTTTAAACGTGTGTTTTCTCTCTAAACGAGTTTAGGGGCTGGTTTTGGGTCAAATATTTTCTAATTACTTATTATATTAGTTTACTCTTTAATCCCTACCTTTATCCTATAAATAGGGATGATTAGGGTTGAGGTAATAAAAATAATCATTTTGCAAAAGAATTCAAGTTTAAGGCTTTCAAAAGAAGTTTTTTTCTCTGTTTTTGTGCTCAAAATTCTCTCTTTTACTGAAGTTTTTGGTTCAAAACTCTCTTCAATTTCTTTTTCTTTTTCACTTACAAAACTTGAGCTTCAATCCTACACATTATTCTATAGTATTTTTGTAAGGAGAAAAAGGTTTTTCAAAAGAGAGTTTGTGGTCTTTTTGATCACCAAGATATTATTGTACTTGTGGCTCCACTACCTCTGCACTGAGGAGTGTGATTGAGGAGTTGGGTACTCCGGTGTGGCTGTAACTCTTTGTGAAAGTTATAGTGGTTGGAAAATCCTTCTGGGTGAAGGCGGGGACGTAGAGCTGGGTGCTCGAACCTCGGAACAAATCTCTGTGTTTGCGATTGGTTTACTTGCTTCATTTATTTGCTTTATGTTCATTGCTATATTTACTTGCTTCATATTCATTGCTACATTGTCGATTAATACTCACACAACAAGATTGCATTGCGCACCTCAAACTCTTATCTAGAGGAATCACGAGGAAGGAGTTCAAAGCCCTTCACGGGGTCTTCGGCTTCTAGTTTTTTTCGGGTGATCGTTGCATCATAACTTTTAAATTTGTGCATTGATTAGCATTATCACCTATTCACCTCCCCTCTAGGTGATTTCAGCAAGATCCTCAAAGACTAGTGGTTTGGCGTAATTAATACCCGTTGCTCTGCACGGATACCTCCCACTGCGTTTTGCCCCTACCTGACCGATTAACTTGTGGTCATATTGCTACAATATGTCTCCTGTGGACAGTGAGCCAGTTAAGAGTCGTCTAGATCTAAATTTATCTTATAATATGCTTGGTTGATTATTTTTGTTTGTTTATTTCTTTTTGTTTATTTTTTATTTTTATGTGAAATAGATTATAACCCTGATTTCTTCAACTTTAATATTAATCATATTTCACCCTGACCTCTTTTGACTCGGATATCACCAACCCGACATTTCATGACTTGACTCAATCAAATATGCTGGATTGGTTTTATCCAACTCAATATACTCCTCAACTCCAATATTATGAACAAAATAGGAATGATCATCTCCACTCTTCATCGAGTTAATAGGGATACAATACTCCCGAGTCAATTTACCAGCCATATTTTCAACATTTAGCTTCATATACTCCTATTCTTGAATAATCATTTGAAGAAAAAATTGAGTTAAAAAAGAGTTTGGAAGCCTAGGAAGGCCAAATTCAAGATTCAAACTCCTTTTTCAAGTCCCACCACAAAATTTCTAGCTTGGAAGGCCAAATTCTCCCATTGCCACTTCAAACTGAAAGTACACCTAGAGGGGGGTGAATAGGTGTAGTACTAATCTAAGATAAATAATGCGGAATTTAAAAACTAATTGCTAACACACAACGTGTAACCAAGAATGAGTCCGAATTCCCCGTGAAGGGCTTTGAAACTTCTCCTAACGATTCCTCTAAAATAAGAGTTAAGGTGCTTCAATAACTCTCTTGGTTGAATACAAGTGGGAGCACACAAACAATATCTAGCATGTATATGTATGAGCAATAAAAGCAATGCAAGATATAGAGAGAGAGAATTGAGAGAAATATCCAAACACAAACACCAAGATATGTTTCGAGGTTTGAGCCACCACTCTACGTCCCCGCCTTCACACAGAAGAATTTCTAACTATCTACTAAGGATCTTCCACAAAAGGATCTCTACAATAAGGAGATACAACTCTAACTCTCAAACACCTCTACATAAAAAGGGTAGGCACAAAGAAAAGAAAAGATTACAACTTGGTGATCTAATGATCACAAACAACACTTGGGGATCTTAAGAGATCACAAACACAACCTCTCACAATACAAGATCCTAGAGGATAGATTTTGCAAAGAATAGCTCAAGTGTGTGAGTAAAACAAAGTGTTTGAAAAAGAAACAATAAAGAAAACACTTGAAAAAAATTTCTTGATAGATAGAGAAAATGAAGAACAAAATAGAATTCCCAAAGGATTATTTTTCGTTGATCTTTCCAAAATTTTGAAACAACAAAAGATAAAGTTTTGGAACAAAAACTTCTTTTGAAAACTTATTTAAAAAAATGCTAGAGAAGATGGGAAAAAATTGCTCTTAAAAATCTTATCTCAAACTGGCCTCAAGGACCCCAATTTTAGGGAATCTAAAAAACTAACCGTGGGAGCTCAAAATCAGGCCAGACAGGCCAGTCGGTCGACCGACTAACGATTTAATTTTCAACCGTCGGGGTTGCTGGTCGACCGCTCGGTCGACCGCACCGAAGACATAAGGGCTATCGGCCGACCGCTCGGTCGATCGGGACAACTCGAGACTATGGTTGATCAAGTCGGTCGATCGAGCGGTTGACCGCCCCCTGCTATGGTCGACTGGTCGGTTGATCGAGCTATAGGCAAAGGCCTTGTAAACGTTTTGTGCACGTTAGTCGACCGCTCGGTCGATCGAGCCAAAGCTTCAGTTGACCGTCCGGTCGGCCGACAACAGTCCAGAAACAGGATTTATAGGTTTGAGAAATAGGACTTGAAAATATCTATAAAATTCAATAAAATTCTATAAATTCAAAAAAGTAAGTTCATATAAATAAGTTGAAGTGCAAACATGTGTGATTAAAAATCAACACATATTACAAACAATTTTAATTGTTTTTTAGGTATAGAAATTAAGGTTTAAACCAAAAATCGTATTTTCCAAAAACCAACTTTGAAATGGAATACCAATTTTTCAATAAACTTGTATAAATACAAAAATAAGATATTGAAATATATTTGAAGCATAGTGTGTATGGATATAATCCAATACACATTGTAAATGATACATATTTGTTTTTGACAATAAATCGAAAATAAGTTTTGATAAAAACAAAACTTAAAATCATGACTAGATATTCATCAAAATAAGCTTTTCTAAATATGAACCATCAATGTATATGGATGAAATCCAATATACATATAAACCATGTAAACTTCTTTTGATTGAAATTTATTCATGAAAATGAAAAGATATATACTTTGAAAATCTGAAACAGTTAAACCGAAATCAAAACATTATACTTGTGTGTATGAATATACTTGAGCATATCAAAACTAAACTATCCTTACACAAGACTAAACACTAAACAAACCTAAATCAAAGTTTTCTTGTAGATCTTCTTCTTCAAGATGACTCGATCCAAACTTGATCCAAAGAGGTTGACTCCATCTCGAGTACTAAATGCGATCTTGACGCGCGAGCTCTTAAATCAACACGTGTTAACTCCAAAACTTGACTATGAATTCTTTATTGAAGCTAAACACCTACTAAGATCTTGATCAATATCTGAAACTTAATAAACACAAGATCATTAGTACTATAACTACATGAGTTAATCATCATCAAAACAAGAGTTATGGGCCTTTAGGCCAACAATCTCTCTCTTTTTGATGATGACAAAACTCATAGAGTTATATATGCATGGATTAAAGATAAGTTTCATAAAAGCTCTCCCTTAACTCATGCATAGCAAAAATATATAGATATTCAGCGAAAGTGCATGATATCAATCATAAAAAGCATAAAGATATGCAATAAAAACTCTTGATACCAATTTCATATGAGTATGCAGTATAAGCTCTTGATACCAAAACATATATGCATAAAACTAACACATGCATATATAAATTAATCTTTCTCCCTTTTTGTCAATCATCAACAACGGGGTGAAGAAAAAACAAGAAAAATATATATGTGATACAAATCTATAAAGAGGAAAACATCAAGTTAACTTCCCCTGCATACATGCATTACATGGAGAAGGGATGACTAAACCCTAACCCATATAAGCATAATATACAATATATAAACGGAGATGTTAAGCTCCCCCCACACACATATACCACATAAGAAAAAGAGGTCAAGCTCTTCTAAATGCACTACACTCAACATGAATCTATATATAGAAAAGATGTTAAGCTCCCCTTGCATAAAGGCAATACTTATCAAACAAATTTTGAAGATAAATTTTGACCACTTAAAAATAAATTTTGGTACTACTCGTAATCAACAAAACAAATTTTGATACCAATATAAAGTGAAATTTTGATACCACTTGTAATTGATAAAACAAATATTGATACCACTTGTAAATAAACATATATATTATCTTATGATAAACATCAACATGAAATCATTTTAAGTTTAAATTTTATTTTGAAATAATCACAAAACTAATGCATAAGCTTGTTAAAAATAAAAGCAAATATTTTAAAGTAAAACCAAGCTTAACATGAAATCAATTTCTGCTATCAAATATATATGATCAACATAAAATAAGCACAAATAATCATATATATGTATGTATGAAAATGAAAATACCACTTGAAATTTGAAGCATACATATATAAGAAAACAAGTATGAGTACACAAAAAACTAAAATAACATGAAAATCATATGTATAACTCATAACTACCTTCCTATCATGCACATATTTAAAAGGATATACAATTTAGGTACACAAGGCATGATCGCCTAACCAACTGCCCTTGAAGGTAGGGGTTTTCAAAAATAAGAATTGAAAATAATTTTAATATAGTTTGAAAACTCTACCAATTGAAGAATGCGAAACTAGTTTTAAGATAATTTTGAAAGCTAGTACGAAATCCTTCAAGTAAGAAATAAAAAAAATATTTATCTCATGAAAACATGCTAAATGTAAAATAATTGACACTCAAGGAGATATGAAGCACAAATATTCTCATGAATCCATAATCATGAGTAAATAAATGATATCGAGCGCACAAAAATCATGTAAGAAACATATGCATGGAGATAAGATAAGGAAGCTCAATTAGAACAAATAAAGTTTCTCTATCATAAACAAAAGATCATAAAATGTGAGGAATTCAATTTTTTCAAAAACTAAACAAACTTCAAGGTATATGTATGTTTGTCAAAACTAAAGTATACATACATATCCAAACATGAAATGAGTCCACAAAAATAGTATATGACATTTAATATAAGTGACTCAAAAATAGAACATGTATATCATATAGTTTTCATCAAAATTTACATATACATGAAGCTAAACATATTTTATGAAAATATATATATAATAGGGAACAAAAATAAGGGAATACAAGTATAAATGTAAGAGTCATCAAAACTAGATCATATAAGTACATGTAAACATGAGCAATAAGACACCCAAACATAAGAATCAAGTGTAACTCACTATTTGTACAAGTATAAACACAAGTTTTAATAAAAATTACATCTAAATATGAAATCAAAATATGAAACACAAAACATCAAAACATGATTGTGAAATTATTAGTGTACATGTAAGTGTTATTAGAACTTTAGTATACACAATAGCTAAAATATAGTGAGAACACAAAAGATATGAATCCATATAAATATGAGTATATCTCAAATGCAATATATGTGTATCACAAGTCTAATAGGCATTGCATTTAAAATAATGAGCATTAAAACTATAACATGCTAAAATCATCTAATATGAAAGCATGTAAACATAAATAAGGAGTTAGAGATAGTTACCAAACCCTATGAACTAATCTATTTCTCCAAACCATGGTGATCTTCCCACAAAGCTCTCTTGATAATGATGCATCCAAAATTGTGTCCATTTAGATCGAAACGCATCCACCAGTAAGGCATCAATACTTTCACGTCTTGTAAGAGTCCACACCTACATCAATACAATAGAGGTGATTTTGGTTCCCAAACTTTATTGGGTCTATGGGGGTTAGTACCTCTCCTAACTTAAATATTTTACTTGCAAAATTAATAGCATTTATTCTATCATAACAAAATTTTGCAAGGTGGCCCTTGCGATCACAATGTGTACAAGTGTACACATTAGCATACATGGTGTCATGTGTGTGAACATGAGAAGCAGGTGTATGCCGTGATGGGTGTGCATGCATTATGGAGCATGTTTCTTCTGAAACATGGATTCCAACCTTGTGTAGTTTATGATACATTGACTCAAAGTGGAGCCCAAACAATCTACACTCATCTTCAACCTACATATATCATTTTCAATATTAGAAGAAGATGTGGAACATATAACATTCTTATTATTAGGGGATGAAGCTATAATAGCATGGCAAATATGAGAATCTAAAGTATTTTTCAAAGAAACTTTTTCTAAAGAAATGCATTCTAATTCTTTAAAAATTAAAACAATTTTGTTTTTCAAAGAATCATTCTTTTTAAAACAAAATCAAATTTTGAAGACAAAACCTCATTTTTCTTCAAAACATGATCAAAATCATTTTTATTTTTCAAAATCTCATTTTCTTTTGAAACAAGATCAAGTTGGGTTATCAAGGAATCCCTTTCACTTGAAATCTCAACTCTCTCTTGTAAAACCATATTGAGTCTTGAAAACGAGTTTTTATTTTCATCTTTTAAATCAAAACTCTTACTTTTCAAAAATTTGTATTTTGAAAGTAAGTTTTTCACAAAACACGAAAAACTCTTCATTTAAGATATGTACATCCATACTATCATGATCATTGGAAGAGCTAGACAATCATCTAGATGAGAATCTGAAGTTACCTCAAGGGTGCTATTCTCTTGGATCATATAGCATGCTTGCTCGGACTCATCTACTATGGGTTCTCTCTCCACATAGTTTAAAGCTTGTTTCTTTAGAGAGCTCAATGTGTTCCATACTACAAAAGTGAAATCACAATGGAAAATCATAGATAAATAATTTTTGCTAAGTGTTTTCCTAAGTGCATGCAATTCTTGTGAATTAGTCTCTAAATACTTGTCAATACTAACATATGCTTTCTTGGTAGTGCAAGCTAAACATGCAATCCTGAGACTTTGACGTAAGCACTCATTTTAAATTTTCACATATCAATGTTGGAAACATGAAATATGGGTGGTGCAAGATAATCCATGAGTGTAAACTAATATATGTGTAAAGTAACTAACTAGACTAGCAATCTGAGGATCTCACTTCTAGGTGGTTAAACCGAATATCAGGAGCGTAGGCTCTGATACTAATTGAAAGTACACCTAGAGGGGGTGAATATGTGTAATGCTAATCTAAGAGAAATATGAAATTTAAAAACTAATTGCTAACACACAAGCGTAACTAAGAGTGAGTCCGAATTCTCCGTGAAGGGCTCTAGAACTTCTCCTCTTAATTTCTCTAAACTAAGAGTTGAGGTGCTTCAATAGCTCTCTTGGTTGAACACAAGTAGGAGTGCATAAACAATATCTAGTATGAATATGTATGGGCAATAAAAGCAATGTAAGATATGTAGAGAGAGAATTGAGAGAAAGATTCAAATGTAAACACCAAGATATGTTTTGAGGTTCGATCCACCGCTCTACGTCCCGCCTTCACACAGAAAAATTTTAAACTATCCACTAAGGATCTTCCGCAAAGGGACCTCTGCCGAGAAATTATAACTTACAACAAGGAGTACACAACTCCAGCTTCAAATACCTCTACACAAGTTCAAATACCTCTACACAAGGGTCAGCATAGAGCAAAGAAAAGATTACAGCTTGGTGATCCAATGATGACAAACAACACTTGCTGATCTCAAGAGATCACAAACACAACCTCTCACAATACAAGATCCTAGAGGATAGATTTTGCAAAGAATAGCTGATAGAGCTGGAACCTGCACAAAAATACAGAATTTCAGATTTAGAATAAAGAGTGCAAGTACTCAATTCTACTGCAATAGCAAGTGGCTATGCGGGTCGTGATCCATAAGGAGGGACTAGCGATGGAAGCTTTTTTAGCAAGTACTCTTTTAAGTTATAAAGAATGGTTAAAGATCTTCTTTTAATTATTTAAAAGAAAAAGAAAATTTTGAGTTAAAATTAATTTAGGAAGAAGATGGTAGATTAAGAAGATGGAGAAACTAGAAATGATATGTACAAAGAAATGGAAAAAGGATTGATAAAAGAAGTGTAGATTGTGGTGTTCTAAACTAAAGAATTAAAAGAAAAGAATCTAAAAGTTACTTACCTCCTTTGGCCAAATGCTTACCTTGAATCTTTTGCAATGATATTACCTTGAAGTGAGGCGATCAACGTATAGCCCATAAAAGTTGATTCCTATCTCCTCCATATTATATCATCAAGACGTTGCAAGTATGAAGTGATACAGAATGAAACTCAAAATCCATCGTCATGAGCTATCGGTGGCACTCACAAAGGCAAGGCTGTTTCGATGCTTTAAGAGTCACTTGGATAGTAATTGGTACCAAAAGAAGAAAAGTAGAGAAGAAGAAGAACAAAAATAAAGTACATACAAAAAGAAAAATCAGATTCGATTTCATAACAATAAGAGAAAGAAGAAAATCTTACACCAGTGTCACTCTCAGCACAAGCTTCATTCTCATTTTCCTATGAAACTCTAATCTCCTCTGATTTACATAAATTAAAACTGAAAATTACATGAAAAGAAAAGCAAAAACCTACACTACAAAAAATGAAAAAGTGGACTAAATTCTATCTCTGCATCCTCGCTCTCTGTACGCTCTGAAAATCCAGTATTTATAGGCAAAACCCAACCTATGAGATGTACAAAGATAGGGGGAGCAAACGCTCCCCTTAACTCACTAACAAAGCCACGAAAACGTGGCTTTGACTGCGTTTCCGCTATCTGGGTGTGGCCAGGTGACCACACCCTATTGGTGGTACTCTCCGGCTTCTCGATTTGCTTTTACCTTTAGTTGGATTTGCAGTTTAAGTCCGAGATTTTGATGAAATGGCCTTTGATCTTTGTCTTCAACGATTGATTTGTAGGGATTTTGTTCTAACTGGTTTTCAATCGATCTAAACTAATCTGATCTGCCCTGATTTACTGATTTCGAATTAATTCTGATTTAAATTAGAATTTGATAGGCTTTTGGGCTCATTTCTCTTCCCTCTCCTTTAGGAATGGGCCTGCAAATAAATTAAACAATAATCAGAAAAAAACAGAGTTTATTCTATAATAAGTATGAGAATATGATAATGGATGTGCAATATTAGCGACTGATCACACCCCCATACTTATCTTTTGTTCGTCCTCGAGCAAACAACTAAACTATACTAAGGATTATTAGACCACTTTCGCAGGTCACGCGATTGCACTGAGCATGGGCAACAAGCCGTTAAACCTCTTGAAATCACCTAGAGGGGGGTGAATAGGTGATAATGCTAATCAATGCACAAATAAAAACTTATGATGCAACAATCACCCAAAACAAGACTAGAAGCCGAATACCCCGTGAAGGGCTCTGAACTCCTTCCTCGTGATTCCTCTAGATAAGAGTTTGAGGTGCGTATTGTAATCTTGTTGTATGAGTATTTATTGACAAAATGAATATGAAACAAGTGAATATAGCAATCAATATGTAGAGCAAGTACAATGTAGCAATGAATATGAATAGCAAGTAAATGAAGCAATGAATAAGAAGCAATAAGTATAAGGCAAGGAATTAAAGCAAGAAGCAAGTAAACCAAACGCAAACACCGAGAATTTTTCCGAGGTTCGAGCACCCAGCTCTACGTCCCCGCCTTCACCCAGAAGGATTTCTAACCACTATAACTTCACAAAGAGTTACAATCACACCGGAGTACCCAACTCCACAATCTTGAATACAAGTATCTCTTGGTGATCAAAAGACCACAAACTCTCTTTTGAAAAATCCTCTTTCCCTTACAAGAACCCTGTAGAACAATGTGTAGGATGAAGCTCAAGTATTGTAAGTGAAAAAAGAAAAAGAATTTGAGAGAGTTTTGAAACTAAAACTTCAGAGATGAGAGAGATTTTTCAGCACAAAAACCAAGAACCAAACTCTTTTGAAAGCCTTTTTAAAACTTGAGTATTTTGCAAATGCTTGTTGTTGAAACCCACAACCCTAATCGCCCTATTTATAGGATAGAGTTAGGGTTTGAAGTGTAAACTCACATGATGATAATTAGGAAGAATTTGACCCATAAAACAGCCTTAAAACTCATTTAGAGACAAAAGGTTTATTTAAAACGTGTTTTAAAAAACTAGCCGTTATGGCAGAAAACTAACTCTCGGTCGACCGGCCGGTCGACCGGGTTTCAAATAAAAAGAGTCGTTGCTGCCCACGGTCGACCGCACGGTCGACCGCAACAAACAGAGAGTTGCTTGCTTACAGTCAGCCGAAGGTCGGTCGACCGTAGGGGGTCCGGTCGACCGCCCGGTCGACCGAAAAACGTGCACACATGCACGCACCCAACGGTCAGATTCCCAGTCGACCGGTCGGTCGACCGATCTGACCTGACATAGAGTCGGTCGATCGGCTCAGGTCAAAACTTGAAATTTTGAAAAAGATTTTGAATAGTTTGGGATAGTTTTAAAAATAGTTTTTGTCATAACTAGGTATAATACATAAAATGGAGTTTGTAAGTAATAAACTTTATTTTAAAATATTTTTTATAAATTTATAGGAGAAATTTTTTAGAAAAACCATGTGCGCAAAAACTTGTGTATAGGAACATGAGGTTCAACCTATCCACTATCCTTTAACAAAATATAAAACTAAAAACAAATCTAATGAAGTCTCTTGAGCCAAACTGAAGTCTTGAGCTATGCAATGCTTTACTAGAGCCTTCTCTTCTATGAACATTCCTTCTTGTGCCATTTACCTTATTTGCTCCATGAACCTAGAAAATCTTCCAAGAGCTAAGCAATGGCCATCATAAATGGTTCAAACCTGAAACTTCATCTTAAACAACTTATTAGTACCATATAGCTCCTAAGTGTTTTGTTATCATTAAAACTCTAAACAAATGGAGAGTGTAACCTCTTGGGCCAACACCTCTTGGTTTCCCCTAGAGAACGAGTTTTGTCTCGTGAGGTTTTCAGTGGATTACACCCACAAAATCCGTAAAGAAAGAAAAATGTTAGTATTTTGAAAACACATTTTGAAAGAAAAATATTTAAAAAATTATTGTAAGATTTAAGTAATCTATAAGTTATACGAAAACAGAATTTTTCATTCCTAAACTTAGTCTCTATTCAAAAATTTGTTATCAATCAAAGTAAGGGGTCAAATTGTACTTCTCATCTAGTCTATTACTTTACCCTAAGTCATATGCACCTTGTGACTGTGAAAATTTTGACTAAGGGTTCTTTAACTCTAACTCTTATGTCTTATATATATATATATATATATATATATATATATATATATATAATATATATATATATATATTATATTTATGGTGGTATTATTCCTTAGTTTTATTAGGCTTTCTAATCTGCCCATGTAACGAGCCTTTAATTGGTGACTCCCAAACCAAACGGTCTTAGGGCACCGGGTGAGAAAACACCCCAAGGACTTAAGGACTCGAGCAAACAAGACCTCAAAATTAAGAATTTTATTATATGAACCACTTTTAGGTGTGAATACTTATGCTTTATTCGGCATGAATACCCTGCTTAATCAGAACATTTTTATATATATATTTTTCTCAAACTTATCTTCTTTCGCATAAATACTAAGGCTTCTTAGGCCAAAGCACCTAGCTAATCAATAATTAGATTTGTTCATCTTTCATATATATATATATATATTTTTATTTTATATAAGGCATAAGAATCTTTATTTTTGAACCCTAAGTATGTAAGTGTATAAGATGTGCATATTTCTTCAAGGTAAAGATTAAGACTAAATTACTTTCACAAATTTTCTTTCTATCCTTAGAAATCAAATAAATAATCTTATTTTGACCAAGTATAAGAAATCCTAATTATGATTCTCTTATTCCTTAAAATTGACTTAATTTCTTACAAAAAATATGTTAAAATATTGTTTCTATTTTTAAAAAGTTTTTAAAAGTAAAGAAAATGTTAATTTTTTAATAATAAAAAGGAAAACTTAAGTTATGTTAGACCCTCCCCCACACCTATCTCATGCATTGTCCTCAATGTATGAATTAATGCACAGATGCATGAAAAAGAAGACAGGGAAGGAAAATACTACCTTATGGTGGTGGTTCCAGTGGTGGTCTGATTGGTCCACGAAATGCGGCCCAATCGACTTTGCATGGAGTTTGAGGAACCCACCAGAAATCTCTCTAATATAACCCACTAAAATGATGTATACATGAAGAATTTTTGTTAAAAATTTAACCCCAACTAATTTTCAAATTCCATAATTAATTCGGAGTCAATTTTGTCAACCGCCTCGTCTCAAAATGGAGTGTGAAAAGATAGAATGATTGACTTGGACTTAGGAAGTACGGGAACCAATACCGCTCAGGAAAGTGGCTTAAGTCAAGTAAAGGTTCAGGAGTCGAGATTGGTTCAGGAAGTGGGTCCAAATCAAGAAGTTAAAACTCAAGTCCACATTCATTTTCCCACAATGGAATGTGACTTAATATTGGTGATTCAAGTTCAAGAATGATAGGTGTGGGAATCAAAACTGACTCTAAAATATTACTTAAGTCGGGTAACAAAATAGGAGCCAATATTGATTTGGGAATTTAAACTGGATTACAAATTTAAAAATCTAGGTCACATTTCTCATTGAGTTCAATTTCATAAAAATGAGAACTTGCCAATTTATCAATGAGACTTTCAAAAGTATGAAATTGGTCAAGTTCAATATGATCATCAAAGATGGACGATTCAATTTCATTATGAATTGGCACAGGATCCAATGTTGACTGGGAAAAAGTTGAAATCAGGTGAAGACACCAGAGTCATTATTGAATCAAGAAGTAGAATTGAATCACTAAGTTGAGGTCAGGATCATATTCATTCTCAAGTTCTATTTCAGAAAAGGAATAACTTGCCAAACTGTCAATGTATTTTCAAAATTTAGAGTTTGGGCAAGTTCAAATGATTGTGCTGAAATGGAATCTTATTTTTCAAAACAACATGATTCATCGGCTCTAATAGAATGGTTAGCGACATCAGAAATGGTCAAACGGTGAGAACGGAGAGTTTGGACCAACATATCTATGTCATGATTACGAGCGTTTTGAGCCTGAGTCATGGTTTCAAGCATCTTTTCATAATTGATTGGTTCATCGTATTGTTGCGATTGGACTTGAAAAGATGAAGTGTTATTTTGGCATTGGTGGTGAAATTGTGAGTCTGTCAGAGTTTGTGATTGTTGTTTGGACTCACGCATACTTATTTCTAAAATTGATGGTTTTCTATTTTGGACTGGTGGAACTGAGTATGAGTCTTGAAAATATTGTGGACAAGGTGGATAAGGAGGACAAGTTGGTTGAAAATTGAACTCGGGGGAGGTGAATCCCCATTGACTCGGTGAAGAGTTGAAATTATTCTGGACATTATGGTCATAAGATTGGGGGCATGAGTTATATTGATTCGGATAAGACCAATCCGGCACACTAGGTTGGTTAAAGTTATGATATGCCGAGTTGTAATATCCGAAAAAGAGGTTGGGTGTAATATGGATTACTATTAAAATTGAAAAATTATTGTTATAAGCCATATCACACAGGAAAATACAAACAAAAAAAAACAAACAAATAAGCAAATAAATAAAAGGGGGAAAAAATTTTAAACTAAGTTAGGGTAGACCTTTGACCTAAACGACTCCTAACTGATTAGACTGTCCACATGAGGTATAATGCAGACTTTGACCACAAGCTAATCAGCCAGGTCAGGGCAAGATTGGCGGGAGGTATCCACGCAAAAGCGACGGGCCTAATTAAGCCAAACCACCAGCCTTCGGAGTTTCACCCTCAATCCCTTTCCTTAGACACTGATTTGGCAGGAGTCAAATTCTAACACCTTCCCCCTTAGGATAATCTCCTAATTGAGTCCGAGATGTCCTTAGAGCCAACATCTACTCAGTTTTAGTTAGGCTTGGGTTAGTGAGTGAGGAGATTGTTTGTTGGCTAAGAGAGGGTAATGACTTCCCCACGTTATCTTGCTTATAGGACAAGCCCTTAAGATTGATTGTGCAAGGTGTGCAGGATAAAGAATAGTAACATTCAACAAGCAAATAATCACTCAAGAATGTTTCCTAAAGCATATGCCATGCAAACGTACTTTTTGCTCTAGCACACTTCAACAGTAATGTAAAATGTAAACAATTAGACACATGTCTAAATTCAAAGTCTAAACTATTTTTTTGCATTTAACAAACATCATTTTACTGTTGAGATTAGAAAGTAAATACAGTGAGACAAATAAAGAAATAAATAGCTACAGATATTAAACTTTGCACTACAGCCAACCTGCAGAAAATACAAGTTAGTAGTTCACTCAGATTGCCACATGAATGTAGCAAATCTGAGGGCTTCTTGGTTCTGCTTTCTTGAGCAGAGTCCAATGCCACTTATATGTCCACTGCAGCAAAAATTCCTTGTTGTCAAATCTGTACACAAAAACAAAGAGGAATTAACCAAAAATGTAAACTTAAGAGAAAATAACTCACTGTCCCTCTCCGGTAACGGCGCCAAAATTTGATTGAGCTGGAACCTGCACAAAAATATAGAATTTCAGATTTAGAATAAAGAGTGCAAGTACTCAATTCTACAGCAATAGCAAGTGGCTATGCGGGTCATGATCTACAAGGAGGGACTAGCGTTGGAAGCTTTTTTAGTAAGTACTCTTTTAAGTTACAAAGAATGGTTAAAGATCTTCTTTTAATTCTTTAAAAGAAAAAGAAAAAATTGAGTTAAAGTTAAATTAGGAAGAAGATGGTAGATTAAGAAGATAGAGAAACTAGAAATGCTATGTACAAAGAAATGGAAAAAGGATTGATAAAAGAAGTGTAGATTGTGGTGTTCTAAACTAAAGAATTAAAAAAAAGAATCTAAAAGTTACTTACCTCCTTTGGCCAAATGCTTACCTTGAATCTTTTGCAATGATGTTACCTTGAAGTGAGGTGATCAACGTATAGCCCACAAGAGTTGATTCCCGTCTCCTCCATATTATATCATCAAGACGTTGCAAGTATGAAGTGATACAGAATGAAACTCAAAATCCATCGTCATGAGCTATCGGTGGCACTCGCAAAGGCAAGGCTCTTTCGATGCTTTAAGACTCACTAGGATAGCAATTGGTACAAAAGAAGAAAAGTAGAGAAGAAGAAGAAGAACAAAAATAAAGTACATACAAAAAGGAAAATCACAGATTCGATTTCATAACAATAAGAGAAAAGAAGAAAATCTTACACCAGTATCACTCTCAGCACAAGCTTCATTCTCATTCTCCTATGAAACTCTGATCTCCTCTGATTTACATAAATTAAAACTGAAAATTACATTAAAAGAAAAGCAAAAACTTACACTATAAAAAATGAAAAAGTGGACTAAATTCTATCTCTGCATCCTCCCTATCTGTACGTTCTGAAAATCCTAGTATTTATAGGCAAAACCCAACCTATGAGAGTGTACAAAGATAGCGGGAGCAAACGCTCCCCTAACTCACTAACCAAGCCGGAAACGCGCTTTGGCCGCATTTCCGCAGCCAAGGTGTGGCCAGGTGGCCACACCCTGTTGGTGGTACTCCCCGGCTTCTCGATTTGCTTTTATCTTCAGCTGGATTTGCAGTTTAAGTCCGGATTTTGACGAAATGGCCTTTGATCTTTGGCTTTAACCGATTGATTTGTAGGGATTTTGTTCTAACTGGTTTTCAACCGATCTGAACCGACCTGATCTGCCCTGATTTACTAATTTCGAATTAATTCTGATTTAAATCAGAATTTGATGGGCTTACGGGCATTTCTCTTCCCTCTCCTTTAGGAATGGGCCTGCAAATAAA
Source organism: Agave tequilana (assembly GCA_038442645.1). Classification (NCBI taxonomy): domain Eukaryota; kingdom Viridiplantae; phylum Streptophyta; class Magnoliopsida; order Asparagales; family Asparagaceae; genus Agave; species Agave tequilana. The sequence continues at coordinate 19,547 of JAVJIF010003369.1, read as the reverse complement.
TTAAACAATAATCAAGAAAAAACAGAGTTTATTCTATAATAAGTATGAGAATATGATAATGAATGTGCAATATTAGCGACCGATCAATAGCTCAAGTATGTGAGTAAAATAAAGTGTTTGGAAAAGAAATAACAAAAAAAATACTTGATTTAAACATCTTGATAGATAGAGAAATGAAGAACAAAATAGAAATCCCAAAGAATTGTATTTCTTTGAATTGTCAAAACCTTGAAACAATAAAAGATAAGAGTTTTGGCACAAAACTTCTTTTGAAAACTTGTTAAAAAAATACTAGAGAAGATAGAAAAAATTGCTCTTGAAAATCTTATCTAAAACTGGCCTCAAGGACCCCAATTTATAGGGGATCCAAAAACTAACCGTTAGGGCTCAAAACCAGGCTGGACAGGCCTGTCAATCGACCACCGGTCTACCGGTCAATGGTCAAATTTTCGACCATTGGGGTCACCGTTCAACCGCTCGATTGACCGTCCCCAAGGCATAAGGCCTATCAGTCGGTCGCTCGGTCGATCAGGACAACCTGAGACTAGGGTTGATCCTTATCGGTCGACCGAATGGTCGACCGTTCCCTTGCTACGGTCGATCGGTCAGTCGACCGAGCGATGGGAAAAGGCCTTGTGCATGTTTTGTGCATATCGGTCGACGTCGCCAAAGCTTCGGTCGACCATCCGATCGGCCGATAGCAGCCCAGAAATAGGATTTATAGGTTTGAGAAATTGGACTTGAAAATACCTATAGATTTCAATAAAACTCCATAAATTCTATAAAAATATGTTCATATAAATAAGTTGAAGTACATATGTGTGATTAAAAAATTAACACATATTACAAACAATTTGAACTATTTTTGAGGTATAGAAATTAAGGCTTAAACCAAAAAATCATATTTCCTAAAACCAACTTTGAAATGGAAAATTGATTTTTCTATAAACTTGTATAAATACAAAAACAAGATATTGAAACATATTTGAAGCATAGTGTGTATGGATAGAATCCAATATACATTGTAAATGATATATCTTTATTTTTGATAATAAATCCAAAATAAGTTTTGATAAAACAAAACTTAAAACCATGACTAGATATTTATCAAAATAAGTTTTTCTAAATATGAACCATCAATGTATATGGATAAAATTTAATATACATATAAATCATGTAAACTTCTTTTAATTGAAATATATTCATGAAAACGGAAAGATGTATGCTTGAAAATCTGAAACGGTTAAAACAAAACCAAAACTATTAAACTTGTGTGTGTGAATATACTTGAGCGTATCAAAACTAAACTATCCTTACACAAGTTCTAAATACTAAACAAACCTAAATCAAAGTCTTTTTGTAGATCTTCTTCTTCAAGATGACTCGATCCAAACTTGATCCAAAGAGCTTGACTCCATCTCAAGTACTAGATGCGATCTTGACACGCGAGTTCTTGAATCAACACGTGTTAGCTCCAAACTTGACTATGAATCCTTTGTTGAAGCTAACTACCTACTAAGATCTTGATCAATATCTGAAACTTAATAAATACAGATCATTAGTATTATAACTACATGAGTAAATCATCATCAAAACTAGAGTGATGGGCCTTTGGGACAACACAAACAGGTTCTGAGATCCGAGAACAACTACGCAGACTCTCTGGCAACACTCGCCTCAGCCATTGACTTCCAATTCAAACGCGAGTTTCTCATCGAACACATCCTAAAGCCAAGCATTCATAAACCCAATGAGAAAATATTACATTTAGATCGTTCCCAGGGATGGAGGGACCCCATCATATCTTATCTCAAAAATGAGACACTTCTCGAGGATAAGGCCGTTACTCTTTGGGAAACTTTTGTACAAAAAATCATACTCCAGGCTATATTATGATCTATACCTAAGGTGCCTTAGGCCGGAGGAAGTCAAGAGCGTGATGCAAGAGATCTATGATGGTAACTGTGAGAACCACGCGGATGGAAGGTTCCCAGCCCATAAAGCTATCAACCAAGGATACTATTGGCCTAAGATGTTCGAAGACGCTAAGGAATACATGAAAAAATGCCCGTAATGTCAGAGGCTCTCCCCATCTTCAAACATACCAATGCAGATCTCCACACTCTACGAAGTCCTTGGCCTTCATGCAGTAGGGGCTTGATGTAGTAGACCCGCTTCCTAGTGCGCAACCTCAATTCAGATTCCTACTAGTCGCTGTGGACTACCTCACAAAGTGAGTAGTAGCTGTACCTCTCTCCAATGTCATCTCTCTTCGACGTAATAGAGCAACAAAATTTAAATTCCTCTTGCAGAATATTGTATGCCGCTTTAGACTTCCACATATCATCATCTCTAATAATGGGACCAACTTCGCGAGCAGGCAAATGACGAGTTTTTGTTCCAAGGAAAAAATCACCTTCCGATTATCCACCCCTACCATCCATAAGGCAACAGCCAGGCCGAGGTCAGCAACCGCATTAACCCTAACAGCATGCGCAAGAGCCTCGATAAGCAAAAGGCAAATGGGTGGAGAAATTTTCGAGAGTGCTATGGGCGTATATGACTATCAAGCGCGTCCCAACTAGAAAGATCCCATTTTCATTGGCTTATGGGATGGAGCCCATCATCCCTGTTGACATCTGCATGCCAACGCTCTGCATAGGAGAAATTGACCACGATCAGAATGCCATTCAACTCTGCCTTGCCCAAGATCAATCGGAGGAGAGGTGACGGGAGGCTCAAGTACACATTGCCGCCTATCAACAACAAATCAAAGCCTCTCTTCAAAAGAAGGTGAAAAGCCCATGAATTTCAAGTTGGTGATCTAGTTCTAAAGCTAGTATTCGAGTACCAAGAAGAGAAACATAGGGAAACTCGGGGTAAATTAGGAGGGCCCATACTTCGTGATGGCCAGAGGCGGTAATGGCCCTTACACCCTGGCTGATCATGATGGGAAGACACTCGGTAAACAATGGAACCTTTCATTTGAAGCGCTATTATGTGTAACACACATTCATGTTCAATAAAAGTTCATATTATTTTTCAATTCTCTCGAGTACCTCAAAACGGCCAATAGCGGGTCTTCACCCTGACGGCCAAGACTATGCGGAAACTCTCCTGCAGGACGAAAGTCCTCCTTGCGGCTTCTATAGCCTATATCGGGCCCTCGTCCTGACATCTACCCCTTCTCAAGGAGTCATCTGAAAGATGAAGGTTCGTCCAAATAGTCTATATCAGGCCCTCACCCTGACGACTACTCGGGGAATAACCTAAAGTGGGCCCTCATTCTATGACTACCCCTTCTCGAGTTGTCTCTTGAAAAACAGAAACTCATCTAAAATAGCCTACATCAGCCCTCGTCCTGATGGCTACTTGGGGAATAGCCTATAGCTAACCCTTGCCCTGATGGCTACCCCTTCTCGGGGAGTCTCCTAAAAGACAGAGGCTCGCTCAAACGAGCTATAGCAGGTCCTCAGCCTAGCGATCAAGTCTACGTGGAGACTCCCCTACAAGATGGAAGTCCTCCTGATCGGTCAATGATATTGCATATTTATTGTCACATTCCCATATTTATTTAATAATAAACTCGATTTTTAATATTATTTTTGTCTAAATGATGTGCAAATCTTTACTAAAGGAGATGAAAGAGAAAACAAGCCCAAAAGTCCACTTAAATTCAGATTAAATTAAAATTAAGGATTGAGACAGAAGATTTAAGGGGAAAAGTGCATATTAGAGTAAATCAAAGAAGATAACACCAAATAAAAACTAGTTAAATTCAGATTTATATAGATCTATTTGGTTAGCTGAAGGTCAGTGGAGATATCGCCAAATCAAAAGCTCAAAACTAAAATCCAATTGGATAAAGAAATAAAAAAATGAGAGAAGGCCACACACCCTTGGATCTAGCCCAATGACCAAATTCTGGCCACGTAAACGCGGTAAAGTCGCGTTTGCACAGCTTAATTGATGCAGTTAGGGGAACATTTGCTCCCCCTATCTTCATACGCCCACCCTCATCCCATTTCTCCTATAAATACACTGCATTTTGAAGGCAAAAGGGCGCAACTCCAGCAGAGAGTTTTAAAAAGGCTTTTTGTTTAGATTTAACCTTGGTTTGTATTTTTCTTTATGTAATTTTCTATTTTTTTTATAGCTTAGGTCGGAGAAGAGATTCATGAGAGAAGGAGAGGAAAATTTGTATTGAGAGTGACATTGATGTAAAGCTTATTCTTTTCTTTCATCATTTTTGATTTAATCAAAAGTTTATTTTTCTTCTTCTTTTATTTTACTCTCCTCTTCTGTGACTTGTAATCCAAGTGAATCCTATAGCCTAGAATATGTCTTGCCTTTGCAAGTACCACTGATGGCTTTTGATAATGGATATCTTTTCCTAATCGTATAATAGTTTAGTATTATTTTCTGCTTACACTTTCTTTTGTTAGATGAATTTGAAATAGGGAAGATTCTATATGCTATGTTGTGATTGCCTTCAAGCGAAGGTAAGTAGTTGCAACGGATCTAAGGTAAGCGAGCGCCGAAGAGGTAAGTATGTTTTCTTAGTTTTTTTTCTTTCTTTATTTCTTAGTTTAGAAATGCCACTTTTAGTGCCAACGCTTTTCTTCTTTCTTTCAATTCTTTGTTTTTAACTTAGTTTAGATACACTTTCAAACACCGACAATATCATCTTCTATCTTCTCCTCTTTAATAACATTAACGCTTTTCTTTTCTTCTCTTTCTTAAAAACTAAGAAGAAAGATTTTAACCAGATCTAGTAACTTAAAAATACTTACTAAATGCTTCCATCGTAGTCCCTCCTTGTAGATTATAACCCACATGGGCACTTGCTATAGTGGTAGTATTGAGCAACCTAGTATTTTCTATTTCTCATTTTCTAAACTTTTATTTTTTGTGCAGGTTTTGCTTCAATCAAAAATTTTGGCGTCGTTGCTGGGGAGGGATGATAACTCTTTCTTTTTAATTTACTAATTGGTTAACTTTTCTTTCTCTATTTTTGTGTTAGGTTTGAATTTCAAGAAAATAGCAGTTGCAAAAGGATCATTGCTAGCCTGTGCCTCTGCTCTAGAAACTAGAGCATAGGGAAATATAGAACTGTCACGAAAACACCGCAAAAGTCGCGTTTGCGCACCTATTCTATAGGATAACTGATTGAAATTATTTTGCAGGGATTATTCACTGCAAAATACAGGTTCTGCCACTAATATTCTTCTCTATTGTTTAATATTGTACACTATTTTTAAATTCATCAGTAATTGGTTTTTGTAAATATTTAGACATTGCATTTTAGACACTTGTTTAATTCATTACATTTCTTTTTACTGTTGAAAAGTGCAGGAGAGAAGGTACGTGTGCATAACATTTAGTATAGGAAACATTCTTGTATAATCACTTTGAGTGTTACTTTCTGCAAATATTTGTAATGCGCACTAAAATGATTAAGGGCATATCCTTAAATAAGTTAAGGTGGGAAAGTCATTATCCTTCCTTAGCCCGAAAATTACCTCCTCAATCACTAACCCAATTCTAACTTAAAATTGAGTAGAGTTGACCCTAGGGACATCTCAAGCTCATTTAGGAGATTGACCTAAGGATGAAGTTGTTAGAGTTTGACTCTAGTCAAATCGGTATCAAAGGTTGGGGATTGAGAGGCGAAACCTCGTAGAACAGTGGTTTTGCATAATTAGACTCATTGCTCAGGCACATATACCTCCCATTGATCTTATCCCTTCCTGACTGATTAACTTGTAGTCAGATTACTGCAATATTCCTCCCGTGAGTAGTCTAACCAGTTAGAAGTCGTTCAGGTTTAAGGTCTACCCTAACTTAGGCTAGATTTTTCTTTTTGTATTTGATTATTCATTTGTTTGTTTTTTTTGTGTGAAATGGATTATAACCATAAAATTCTCAACTTTAATAGTAAAATTTTTAACTTTAATAATAATTCATATTTCACCCCGACCTCTTTTAATTCGGATATCACTAATCCGGCATTACATATCTTTAACCAACCAAGTATGCCGGATTGATTTTATCCGAATCAATATATGCCCCAGTCTCAGTAATATGAATAAGACTGAATAATCATCATCTCCACATTTCACCGAGTCAGTGGGGATACAACTCCACCGAGTCATTTCATCAACCACCTACCATCATTCAGCTTCTTCTTTTCTAAAATAACCTATAGAGAAATAATCTGATTTCAAAAAGATTCCAGAAGCTTGGCATAGGTCCAAACAACAAGTTCAAAAATATGAAGGACTCCCTTTCAAAATTTTAAATTCAAGATCCTTACTCTATTTTTCAAGTCCCACTACGACAGAACGAATTATTGACTTAGAAAAAAGTATAGAAAATTGATTTAGTATCAAAATAATTTTATCTAATCAAATCTTAATTGTACCAGTCTATCAATAGGTTAAAAGCACAAATGGGTCATTTGGTCAATACAATTAATGATAGGAATGAGAAAACTCTTCCTACCTAATTTTTGACTATTCCTGATCCCCCTAGACATATTGATAGAAACCAAGAATTATGGTGTCTTAGAGACTTAAACAATTATTCAGTTCCACCACACATATTGAACTTGATCAATTTCAAATCTTAGACAAATTGGCAAGTTTTCTCATCAAGAAAATTGAACTTGATTGTGAATGTGACCCCAATCCCCAAATTTTATTAGCCCATCACCTTAGCTTTAATGATGACTAACTTATGAAGGTAAGTTTGCTAATGATCTTGTGTTCAATAAGTTTCAGATATTGATCAAGATCTTAGTAGGTGCTTAGCTTCAATAAAGGATTCAAAGCCAGTTTTGGAGCTAACACGTGTAGATTCAAGAGCTCATGCGTCAAGATCACATCTAGCACTCGGATGGAGTCAAGCTCATTGGATCGAGTCATCTTGAAGATGAAGATCGACGAGAAGACTTCGATTTGTTTAGTTTTAGTTTTTGTTTAGATCTTGTGTAAGATTGATTAGTCTTGATATGCTCAAGTTAACACACACACACACACACAAGTTCAATAGTTTTTTGTTTCAGTTTAACCAGTTTTGAATTTTCAAAAATACATATCTTTATTTTTCATGAATAGATAGAATCAAAATAAGTTTACTTGGTTTTATATATGTTGAATTTATCTATATACATTATTTGATTCATAATGCTTAAAAACTTATTCTGATGTATATCTAGTTCATGGTTTCAAGTTTTATTTTTTTAATAAAACTTAGTTTTGGATTTAATGTCAAAAACATAGATATATCTTTTATATATGTATTGGATTTTATCCATACACAATATGCTTCAAATGTGATTCAATATTATGTTTTTGTATTTATACAAGTTTTGGAGAAAACATATTTTCATTTCAAAATCTAAGTTTTGAAAAATACCATTTTTGGTTTAAACCTAAATTTTCATACCTCAAAATAGTTCGAATAGTTTGTAATATGTATTGATTTTTAGTCACACAAATTTGTACTTCAAATATTTATAAGAACTTATTTTTGTAGAATTTATAGAGTTTTATGGGATTATTGGAGTTTATGAAGTTAGATTTCATATCCTTTAACCTGTCCTGAGTGGTTAACTGATGTGCACAAAACCTGCACAAGGCTCTGGCCATTGGGTCGGTCAACCACACGATGGACCGATCTAGAAAGCTTGCTCTCTGGATTGGCCTCAGTCGATCGATCAGAGAGTTTGCTCTCTGATTCTGGCCTCGGTTGATCGGACGGTCGACCGACTGTGAGAAAATCTCACTGTGCCTTGGGGCAGTCGACTGACCGGTCGACCGACAACCCCAACGGTAGAAAATCTGACCGTTGGCGGTCGACCGGGCGGTCGACCGACATGTCATATTTGACTTGTTTTTGACCCAAACGGCTACATTTTCAGGCCCTATAAATATGGGTCCTTTGAGACCAGTTTTCACTAAGATTTCTAAGAGCAATTTTTTTCACCTTCTCAAATATTTTTAACAAAGTTTTTAAACGAAATTTTTGTGCCAAAACTCCTATCTTTATTTAGTTCAAAGTTTTTGGAAAATCAAAAGAAAACTAGACTTTAGGAATTTAGTTTTGATCTCCATTTTCATATCTATCTAGAATTTCCCCAAGTGTTTTCTTTGTTATTTCATTTCAAAACACTTTGATTTCTTACACTTGAGCTATTAGTTCTATACCTATCTATTGGATCTTGTTTTTATGAGAAAAATTGTTTGTGATCCTTTGAGATCACCCAGAGAGTGTTTATGATCATTTGGATCACCAAGTTGTATTTTTTATCTTTGGTTTGTGTTAGGCTTTGTGCCTTCCTTTTGTGTAGAGGAAAAAGAGAGCGGAGTTGTATACTCCCAGTTGTAATTGTAATTCCTCGGTGGAGGTCCCTTTGTAGAAGGTCTTGTGTGGACATAGTGAAAATTCTTCTGTGTGAAAGCGGGGATGTAGAGCAGTGGCTCGAACCTCGAAACATATCATTGTATTTGCGTTTGATCTATTTTCTCTCTCTTTATATCATGCATTGCTTTACATTATTGATATTCCTATGCTAGATATAGTTTGTGTACCCACACTTGTGTTGAACTAAAAGAGCTTTTAATAGCACCTCAACACTTAATTTAGAAGAATCTCGAGGAGTAATTTCAGAGCCCTTCAAGGGGAACTCGAGCTCACTCTTGATTACACATAGTGTGTTAGCAATTAGTATTTTAATTCCACATCATTCATTATTAGATTAGCACTATGCCTATTCACCCCCCTTTAGGTGTACTTTTAATTTGGTATCAGAGCCTACGCTCCTGATATTCGGTTTAACGACCTAAGAGTATGATCCTTCGATTGCTAATCTAATTATTGCTTTGTACACATATAGTTTATATACACTCATGGATTATCTTACTCTACCCACTTATGATGCATCTAATATTGATTTGTAGAAGTTTAAGATGAGTGCTTATCCCAAAGACTTAGGTTTGCATGTTTACCTTGTCACTACTAAAAAAATCATATGTTAGTAATGACAAGCATGTAGAGGCTAATGCACAAGCCTTAATGCACTTAGGCACACACTTAGTAAAGAACAACTTTTTTTGATTTCTCATTGTGATTTCGCTTTTGCAGTGTGGAACACATTGACCTCTCCCGAGGAACAAACGATAAACAATGTGGAGAGAGAAGCTATTGCGTATGAGTCTGACGAAACTTGCTATATGGTCTAAGGGATGACTCCCTTGAGGCACATTCGGATACTGATCTAGATGATAGTGCTTGTCTTTCATGTGATGATAATGTTATGAATGCACATGCTTTAAATAAAGAACTATTCATGTCTTGTGAAAACTTACTTTCAAAGTACAGAGCTTTAAAAAGCAATAGTTTTGATTTAAAAGAAGAAAATAAAAATTTGTTTTCTAAACTCAACATAATTTTGCAAGAGAGGGTTGAGATTTCAAGTGAAAGAGATTCCTTAAAAACTCAACTTGACCTTGTTTTAAAAGAAAATAAAATTTTAAAGAATAAAAATGAGTTTGATCATGTTTTGAAGAAAAATGAGGTTTTGTCTTCAAAACTAGATTTTGTTTTAAAAGAAAACGATTCTTTGAAAAACAAAATTATTTTAATTTCTAAAAATTTGGAATCTACTTCTTTAGGAAATATTTTCTTGAAAAATGATTTTGATTCACATGTTTGTCATACTTTCATTACTTCATCTTCTTTTGATAAACATGTTACTTGTTCCACTTCTTCTTCAATTATTGAAAATAACATTTGTGCTTTGAAGAAGTGTGTTGATTATTTGGGCTCCACTTTGAGCCAATGTGTCATAAACCACATAGGATTGGAATCTATGTTTCGAAAGAAACATACTCCACATATGCATGCATACCAATCACGGCACACACATACTTATTATGCTCACACACATGATTATATGTATGCTAATATTTACACTTGTACACATTGTGGTCGCACGGGCCACCTTGCAAAGTTTTGCTATGATAGATTAAATGATTCTAATTTTGCAAGTAAATTTTTTTGAGTTAGGAAAGGTGCTAACCCCCATAGACCCAAAAAGTACGGATAACAAAATCCACCCCTATTATATTTGATGTAGGTGTGGGCTCTCACAAGACGTGAGAGTATTGGTGCCTTAATAGTGGATGCGATCAGAGCTAAAAGATCATATTTATAGTTGCATCACTTTCAAGGATGTTTGGTGAAGGATCACCATGGTTTGGAGACCTAGAGATTAGTTTATTTGGTTTGGTAACTATCTCTAACTCCTTATTTTGTTTACATGCTTTTTCATTGTTGATTTTTAGCATGTCAAATTTTCATGTTCATTATGTTAAATACAACGTTGTTAGATATGTGATATACATGATAGTCTTTGACATACACTCATGTTTATATGGATTCATATTTTTGTGTTCTCACTTTAATTTAACTATTATGTATATCCTGGTTCTAAAACACGTGCATTTAGTTTAATAATCTTGTTTGTTTATGTTTTAAACTTTATATTTGATTAGGTATTTAGATGTAGTTTTCATTAAAACTTGAGTCTATCTTGTACAATTAGTGAGCTACACTTGATTATCATGTGTTTGTACTTTATTACTTATGTGTACTCATTAGATGTATTTGTGTAATCTTATTTTGATGATTTTTACATTTTTACTTGTTTTTCCTATTTTTGTACATGTTTTATGTTTTATTTCATGTATATGTTAATTTTATCTAAAATTATAGATATACATGTCAATTCTAGAGTCACTTACCTTTATGCAATATTTTTGTGGATCGTTTATGTTTGAATATGTATGTATACATTAGTTTTGAAGTTTGTTTAGTTTTAGTGAAATCTAAATTTTTCATAGTTTCATGTTTATGAAAATGGGTTTTCACTTATTGAACTTAATTGCATTATTTTCATATATATGGTTCTTTCATTACTCCTGTACATTCCACATATCTTTTATTACTCATGATTTTGATCAATGAGCCTACATGTGCTTCATAGATTTTTGAGTGTCGATTCTCATGTAATTTTATATATTGTGAAATATATATTTATTTTATTCTTTATTTGAAGGATTTTGTACTAGCTTTCAAAATTATTATAAAACTAGTTTCATTATTCTTCAATTGGTAGTGATTTTCAAACTATGCTAAAATAATTTTCAAATTATTTTTGAAAATCTCTCCTTAAAAGGGCGGTTGGTTGGGTGACTATGCCTTGTGTGCCTATATGAATATCTTTTTATCATATGCTTGATAAGGGTGGATAATATGAGTTATACATGATTTTAATGAAAATTAATTATACTCATGTTTTCTATGTATATGTATGCATCATATTTCAATTGATATTATATTGCTCTGATCATACATACATATAGATATTTTTCATTGTGCTTATTTACAATATCCATACATCTTTTAGCACAAATTGATTTCATGCTAAACTTGGTTTAGTTCGTAATGATAATTGATATCTTTACATGCTTTTATCATTTCATAAAGGGGGAGAAAATTCTTGATTTATCTTTCAATTGATTTTATTTTCAATTAACATCTTATTTTCACTCTTTATGATGAAAAATATTTTATTTTGGTATATGCTAACATTTTTAATATCAGTATCAATAATCTTAAATTGGTATTATTTTCAATTTGGTATCTATATTGCAAAATGGTTTTAGCATTTACCTAATTTTTTTTGTTTTTAACTTCAATTGGGATCATATCTTTTTATTGGTGTCAATTGGTAAAATGATTGTTTCATTTTTAATTGGTAAAAGTCTGTATCATTTCAATTGGTGAAATGATGTTTCACTTTTAATTGGTTTCCTTCAATTGATTGTTTAAATTGCATCAAAATTTTGTTTTATAGTATGTTTATTGGTAGTGTTTGTTTTTCTGCAGCCCTTTGTTGATGAGTGACAACAAGGGGGAGAAGGATTAGTGATTATATATGTATGTTTGATTCATAGTTTATACATATGTACATATGTTTTTATAATTCTCATCGCATATCTTTTGTTATTGTTTATTGGTATGTTGAGCCTACATTGCATGACTTTATGTTTTATGATTATACATAAGTTAAGGGGGGGAGCTTCTATGAAGTTTATTCTTAATCTATGCATATATAACCTCATAAGTTTTGTCATCATCAAAAATGGGGAGATTGTTGACCCAGAGGCCCTTCACCTTAATTTGGATGATGACTAACGAATCATACACATATTTTGCATTCTTTTCATTACACTCCTACATTTGTCGTGTAATAAATCAGCTAATTTTCTTGTCTTAAATGTCTATTTTGTAGAAGATAATCATGAAGAGAAAGAGAATTAAACCAAATAAATATCAGTTAAAATCAGATTTAACTAGATCTATTTGGTTACTTGAGGATGATTCTAGATCTAATTAGAACAAATCAAGGATTGGGGTAATTGTTCAAATGATGATCAGAGCAAATCAGAAAGATAACACTAAATGAAAACCAGTTATATTCAGATTTTTATAAATCCATTTTGGTTAGCTAAAGATCAACCGAGGATAACGTCAAATACAGAGTCCAAATTCAAAATCCAAAATAAATGGATAGAGAGAAGATCAACGGATGAGATGTAGCAATTTTGACTCAGATTCTGACTGGATACATTTTAGTATTTGAATCATAAATTTTACTATCGAAACTCAAATCTAATGATTCAAGATGATCCTGAAAGAAGACTTAAATAACTACAATGCTTAAGTTGATCACTATTTCTAATTCTGTCATCTGATAAGTTATTTTCAGTAATCAACACGATAACAATCAGCGGATCAGAACTGAATATCCACATTAAATCAAGTTTGAAGATAAGTAGAGAATTCAAATTCAGAAATAGTCAGCTTTCCCTATCTTCATACTCCTCTACCCTCTGTATTTCTCCTATAAATACTTGCAATCTCAAAGGCAAAAGGGCAACGACCAAGCATAGAGTAGAAGTTAGGGTATTTTATAGTTTGTAACTTAAGTTTTTAATTTTCTTTTTATTATTATTTTCTTCATGTAACTGAGAGGAGAGAAGACTTTCATGGAGGAATGAGAATAAGCTTGTACTGAGAGTGACACTGGTGTAAGTAATCTTTTCTTTCATTGTAATTTGAATCGAATCAAAGTTTTCTTTTCTTTTCTATTCTTGTTTTTGTTTGCTTTTCTCTTCTGTGTTTGTGGATCCAAATGAATCCGATAGCCTCGAAGTTGCCTTACCCTTGCACGTGCCGTTGATGGTTTATGGTGATGGATATCCATTTCTATGATAGTGTAGATTGCCCCTTCATTTCATAGTGTAAATCGAGAATGGGGAAGATCCTATTTGTCATACTTCGCTCGCCTTCAAACAAAGGTACATCGTCGATACGGGTCAAGGTAAGCAGGCGCCGAAGAGGTAAGTAAGTTTTTTTAGGTTTTAATTTTCTTTCTTTTAATTTTTTAGTGTAAATCACCAATACCACAATTTTCCAAATATTTTTCACTCTTTTTCAATTTCTTTGTACATATCCATTTCTATTTTCTCACCTTCTCAATCTACCACTTTCTTCCTAGCTTAACTGTAACTCTATTTTTCGCTTTTCTTTTAAGAAGTTAAAGAAGAATTTTTACCATTAATTGTAGCATTAAAGAGAACTTACTAAAGAAGCTTCCATCGCTAGTCCCTCCTTGTGGATCACGACCCGCATAGCCACTTATTATTGCGGTAGCATTGAGTACTTGCACATTCCATTCTTAAAGTTCTGAAATTCTGTATTCTTGTGTGCAAGTAAAATCTCAATCAAATTTTGGCACCGTTGCCGAGGATGGACGGTAAGTAATTCTCTTTTTAAGTTTACATTTTTGGTTAACTCTCTTCTTTGTTCTTAGTGTTCATGTTTAACAGCAATGAAAGTTTTTGCTGTTGTGACCATATAAGTGGCCCTGAACTCTGCTCAAGAAAGCAGAGCCCAGAAGCCCTCAGATTTGCTACATTCCAGTGGCAATCTGAGTGAACTACTAACCTGTATTTTTGCAGGTTGGCTGAATTGCAAAGCTAAATTTCTGCAGCTATCTATTTTCTTATTTGTCTCATTGTACATACTTTCTAACCTCAACAGTAAAATGATGTTTGTTAAATGCTAAAAATAATTTAGACTTGTATTTAGGCACGTGTCTAATTCGTTTACATTTTATATAACTATTGAAGAGTGTTCGAGGAAAAGGTACGTATACATAAGATATAGTTTAGGAAACATTCTTGAGTGATTATTTGCTTGTTGAATGCTACTTTTCTATATCCTGCACACTTTGCACGATCAATCTTAAGGCTTGTCCTATAAACAAGAAAAGGTGGGGATGTCAATACCCTCCCTTAGCCCACAAATAATCTCCTCACTCACTAATCTAAGCCTAACTAAAACTGAGTAGACGTTGGCCCTAGGGACATCTTGGACTCACATAGGAGACTGACCTAAGGGGAAAGTTGATTAGAATTTGACTCTTACCAAATCGGTGTCTAAGGTTGAGGATTGAGGAGCGAAACCCTGAAGGTTGGTGGTTTGGCATAATTAGGACCATTGATTAGGCACAGATATCTCCCACTGATCTTGCCCCTACCTGGCCGATTAACTTGTGGTCAGATTCAGCAATATACCCCCCGTAGACAGTCTAATCAGTTAGGAGTTGTCTAGGTCTAAGGTTTACCCTAACTTAGGTTAGATTTTTTCTTTTATTTGTTTATTTGTTTGTTTTTCTTTGTTTAATTTTGACATTTCTTGTGTGATATGGCTGATAACAATAATTTTTTTAACTTTAATGATAATCCATGTTACACCCCGACCTCTTTTTCGGATGTTATCAACCCGACATATCATAACTTTAATCAACTTAGTGTGCCGGATTGGTCTTATCCGAATTATTACATGGCCCAGTCCCAATACTATGAATAAGACTGGAATAATTATCGCTACTCCTCATAGAGTCAATGGGGATACAACTCCCCGAGTCATATTGTCAACTACCTTACCAACATCCAGCTTCATATACTCCTTCTCCCAAACAACCATTAGAAAAATCAATTGACTGAGAAAAGAGGATGGACGCTTTAGAGCTTGAGCGACGAATTCAGATTTTAGAAGGCTCAAAATCCCGTCAAAATTTTCAAGTTACAGATCCTTACTCTATTTTTCAAGGAGAACATGACAACTTAGAAAAGAGTATAGAAACCATGATTCAATGCCAAATGATCCACTCTATTGACAGAAGCAAGACTTAGTAGACTGGAAAACATGCGTAGGAATAAGGAAACTCTCCCTACCCAATCTTTGAATATTCTAGACACTTCTAGCCATATTGAGGAAAATCAAGAATCATGGTCTCTTGAAGACTTTGACCAAGATTCAATTTTACCACAAAACCTTGAACTTGACCAATATCAACCCATTGATGAATTGGCAAGTGTTCATTTTACTAAGATTGAACTTGATTATGAATGTGAACCCGATGCCCAACTTTGTGATTCAGTTTTCATCTTCGAATCTATGTTGACTCCAGTTTTCTTACCCAATTTGGACCAATTTTCTGAGCCAACATTTATTTCCGTACCCATAGATATAGAAATAGAATCCCCAATTTTGGATAATCAGATTTCATTAATGGGAAAAGAATGTGAATTTCAATTCTTGGACTTAGACTTAACTCTTGAATCAAAACTAACTCTTGAACCCAAAGTTGATTTTTCCGAGTTAGTATTGGTTCCTAAACTTATCATTCTTGAGCCCAAGTCAACCATTCCACCAAGTCACATTCTTTTGTTGAACATAGGTATAGACCATGATGACTCCGTGATGATTTTTCAAGACTGGTCATGTAGAGGGAGTAAGTTTCACGATAAGATCTTTCATGATCCTATTCATATTGGGGACTGTAATATATAATAAAAAAAAGAGGTCAATAAAGGTGAGTTCCTTGAACTACTACATTATCTTGATTGGGTAACAACGCTTGACCCAATCAGACCACCACCGGAACACCACCATAAGGCAATATTTTCCTTCCCTTTCTTCATTTTCATGCATCTATGCATAATTCATACATTGAGGATAATGCATGAGATAAGTGTGGGGGAGGGCTTGAACATAACTTAGGTTTATATTTTTTTATTTATAAAAATAAAAAATTAACATTTTCTTTACTTTAAAAACTTTTTGAAAATAGAAACAATATTTTGACATATTCTTTGTTAGAAATTAAGTCAATTTTAAGGAATAGGAGAATCATTATTAGGATTTCTTATACTTGGTCAAAATAAGATTATTCTTGATTTCTAAGGTTAGGAAGAAAATTTGTGAAAGTAATTAGTCTTGATCTTTACCTTGATGATATGTGCATGCTTATACTTACACACTTAGGGTTCAAAAACAATGATTCTTATGTCTTATAAAAAAAGAAAATAAAAGAAAAAAATAAAAATAAAAATCCTATGATTAAGCTGGGTATTTGTGCCTCATAAAGCATATTCACGCCTAAAAGTGGTTCATAATAAAATCCCTAGTTTGTGGCATTGTTTGCTCGAGTTCTTAAGTTCTTGGGTATTTCTCACCCGTTGTCCTAAGACCGTTTGGTTGAGAGTCACCGATTAAAGTCCCGTTACATGAGAAGATTAGAAAGCCTAATAGAACAAAGGAATAATATCACCAAAAAATAAAAAAATAATAAGGCATTTGAGTTAGAGTTAAAGAACCCGAGTCAAAATTTCACAATCACAAAGGTGCATATGCTTAGGGTAAAATAATAGATTAGATGAGAAAACAGTTTGACTCCTTTCCTTGGTTGATAACAAGTTTTTGAATAAAGACTAAGTTTAAGAATGAAAAGTTCGGTTTTCCTATAACTTATAAATTACTTAATTCTTACAAAATTACTTCAAATATTTTTCTCTTTCAAAATGTATTTTCAAAATACTAACACTTGTTTCTCTTTCTTTATAGATTTGTGGGGTGTAATCCACTGAAAATCCTCACGAGACAAACTCGTCCTCTAGGAAAACCTAGAAGTTTAATGGCTTGTTGCACATGCTCAGTGCAATTGAGTGACCTACGAAAGTGGTCTAATATGTTTTGGTTTTTTATTGTTTTGCTCGAGGACGAGCAAAAGATAGGTGTGGGGGTGTGATCGTACATATATTATGCATTCTTTTCATTACACACTCTACATATCGTATAATAAATCTGCTAATTTTCTTGTCTTAAAAGTCTATTTTGTAGAAGATACCTAGGAAGAGAAAGAGGCTTAAACCAAATAAATATCAGTTAAAATCAGATTTAACTAGATCTATTTGGTTACTTGAGGATGATCCCAAATCTAGTTAGAACAAATCAAGGATTGGGGCAAATGTTCAGCTGAAGATCAGAGCAAATCAGAAAGATAACACAAATGGAAACCAGTTATATTTGGATTTTTATTAATCCATTTTGGTTAGCTAAAGAACAACAGAGGATAACGTCAAATACAGAGTCCAAATTTAAAATCCAAAGGATAAATGGATAGAGAGAAGATCAACGGATGAGATGTTGCAATTTGACTCAGATTCTGACTGGATACATTTTAGTGTTTGAATCATAACATTTGCTAAGGAAACTCAAATCTAATGATTCAAGATGATCTAGAAAGAAGACTTAAAGGGTTACAACTCTAAGTTGATCACTATTTCTAATTCTTTCATTTGATAAGTTATATTCAGCAATCAACATGCCAACAAGCTGCAGATCAGAACTGAATATCCACATCAAATCAAGTTTGGAGATAAGGGGAGGATTCAAATTCAGAATAGTCAGCTTCCTCTATCTTCATACTCCTCTACCCTCTGTATTTCTCCTATAAATAACAGCAATCTCAAAGGTAAAAGGGCAACGAGCAAGCAGAGAGTAGAAGTTAGGCTATTATGTAGTTTGTAACTTAGGTTTTAGTTTTTTTTATGTAATTTTTATTTCTTTATGTAACTTAGAGGAGAGGAGACTTTCATGGAGGAATGAGAACAAGCTTGTACTAAGGGTGACACCGGTGTAAGTAATCTTTTTTCATTATTATTTGAATCGAATCGAAGTTTTCTTTTCTTTTTATTCTTGTTTTCATTTGCTTCCCTCTCTATGTTTGTGGATCCAAATGAATCCGATAGCCTCGAAGTTGCCTTGCCCTTACAAGTGCCGTTGATGGCTTATAGTGATGGATATCCATTTCTATGATAGTGTAGCTTGCCCCTTCATTTCATAGTGTAAATCGAGAATGGGGAAGATCCTATTTGTCATACTTCGCTCTCCTTCAAACAAAGGTACATCATCGATACGGGTCAAAAGTAAGCAGGTGTCGAAGAGGTAAGTAAGTTTTTTTAGGTTTTAGTTTTCTTTCTTTTATTTTTTATGTGTAAATCACCAACACCACAATCTTTCAAATCTTTTTCACTCTTTTTCAATTTCTTTGTACATATCCATTTCTCATTCTCCACCTTCTCAATCTACACTTGCTTCCTAATTTAACTGTAACTCTATTTTTCTCTTTCTTTTAAGAAGCTAAAGAAGAATTTTAACAATTAATTGTAGCATTAAAGAGAACTTACTAAAGAAACTTCCATCGCTAGTCCTTCCTTGTGGATCACGACCCGCATAGCCACTTGCTATTGCGGTAGCATTAAGTACTGCACATTCCATTCGTAAAGTTTTGAAATTCTATATTCTTGTGTGCAGATAAAATCTCAATCACTAACTTATAAAGGTTAGTTTGCTAATGATCTTATGTTTAATAAGCTTCAGATATTGATCAAGATCTTAGTAGGTGCTTAACTTCAATAAAGGATTCAAAGCAAGTTTGAAGCTAACACGTGTAGATTCAAGAGCTCGCGCGTCAAGACCGCATCTAGTACTCGAATGGGGTCAAGTTCTTTGGATCGAGTTGTCTTGAAGATGAAGATCGATAGAAAACTTCGATTTGTTTAGTTTTTGTTTTTGTTTAGAATTGTGTTAGATTGATTAGTCTTGATATGCTCAAGTTCACACACACCAATTAATAGTTTTTTGTTTCGGTTTAATCGGTTTGAATTTCAAGAATAACATATCTTTATTTTTCATGAATAGATAGAATCAAAGCAAGTTTACTTAGTTTATGTATGTTGGATTTATCTATATACATTGTTTGGTTCATAATGCTTAAAAACTTATTTTGTTGTATATCTATTTCATGGTTTCAAGTTTTATTTTTTAACAAAACTTAGTTTTGAATTTAATGTCAAAAATATAGATATATCTTTATATGTGTATTGAATTCTATCCATACACAATATGCTTCAAATATGTTTCAATATCATATTTTTGCATTTACACAAGTTTTGGAGAAAACAGATTTTCATTTCAAAATCAAAGTTTTGGAAAATACTGTTTTTGGTTTAAAGCTAAATTTTCATACGTCAAAAATAGTTCAAATAGTTTTTAATATGTAT